>SJYC01065985.1:0-14607 GCA_006408675.1 Madoqua kirkii | reverse complement strand
TGTCATTATGAAATAACTTTTTTTTAAAAATCCTTGGTAAATTCATGACATTTTTTGTCTTGAAATTTACTTTGTAAAATATTAATATAGACACTAAAGCTTTCTTTTGATTCATGTCTATCTATATATCTATATTTATATCTTATTAGTCATCTTTGCTCTTTGTTTTCTCATTTCTCTGTCCTAATTTATGAGATATGGATTCTTGGAAATATTTTGTCACAAAGGGCCTGTAAAGATTTGGTGCAAAATATTTCATAACTTAAACACTTCTTACTATGTGAAGAGACCTGCAGACCTCACTGGGAGGCTTCATCTATTAGTCTGAGCCAGAGAGAATCCATAAAGCATGTACTGCAGGAGGTGCGGAGATGCTCTGAGGTGTCTCCCTGCTTCGGCTGTGCTTCTTGATTGCGTGCATCCTTGAGATTATTAACACGGTTTGAGAGTGAGGAAGATCTCTGACTGGGTGGGAATATGAGTCTTGTGACAATCAGACCCTTCGTGTTGGCGCATATAAACAGCCACATACCTGCAAAAACCAGAATTTAACGTTTTCTACACTGTTTTGATTTCCAGGTCCTATTTTGCTTGGTGGTAGTTGAGGTAGAAGACTTAGGGGGAGGTCAGTTCAGTTCAGTTGGCCAGTTGTGTTTTGACTCTTTGCAGCCTCATGGAGTACAGCATGCCAGGCCTCCCTGTCTGTCACCAGCTCCCAGTTTACTCAAATGCATGTCCATTGAGCGGTGATGCCATCCAACCATCTCATCCTCTGTCGTCCCCTTCTGCTCCTGCCTTCAATCTTCCCCAGAATCAGGGTCTTTTCCAGTGAGTCGGCTCTTCGCATCAGGTGGCCAAAGTATTGGAGTTTCAGCTTCAGCATCAGTCATTCCCATGAAGGAGGAGGTCAGGGGAACATAAACTTGCCAACTGAAGGTTTCTTAGTCTCCTCAGGATTAAAGCACATAAGTAGTCAATTTAAAGCCAGCAATCATCATTCCATTCAAAGTTCTAATGCCACAGTTTCCCCCTTCTATATGCTAATGTGAGAGCTGAAGGTAGGAGGGAGTCTGCTTGTACCCACTGAGCTGAGGGGTGCTTCCTCTGATCACCTTCTGCCTAAATGTTCTCCACACAGTTCCTGCTTTGCTGTGGCTGTTTCGTATTGTGGTACATGCTTTTCTGTTAGACTCTCTCTCTAATGGTCAGTGGGACAAAACCTGTCCAATATCAACTTCATCCTCTCTCATGCTTGGATATCATTGCCTCTTGCTAATAAATTGAAGGAATAATAGCTGGCAAGCCATCCCCTTTTACTCTACACGTGGCACCTCCTACCCCTTTCAGCTTATCTCTGCCAGTCTTGTTCTTGGCTCTGTTGGAGGAGAGCTTCCTAGTGATAAAACCTCTTTGAACCCACTCTCTTCTTCTTGATGCAATTAAACCCAAGGCAAATGCCTAAGGACCAAGGAGTGCAATGCGACATGATTTACTGGGTCACGGACCATATACTGGTTTAATATTTCCAAAACTATTGTCCTGTTTATGCAAACCCCAACAACAAACAAACAAAAGCAGATCAGGGAGTATTCAGATACTAATCATATTTCTAAAATTGTTGGAACTGGATGAAGTTGCAGGGATTCATTATTATTTGTTGCAAAAATGCCTACTGAGGTAGCCAGAGGATGGTTCAAATGATAGGGCAACTAAGTGAAACAGGGACATGAATTCACAGAGTCCTTTTGACTCTCTGTATGTGCAGGGCACTTACCATAGGTTATGTCATATATTGCTTTCATTAATTTTATGTTACATTTTTTTTAGTCCTTCTTTATATATGAAAAACCACGGAATAAAGTTACAGCTAAATGTGACCAAAAAAAAAAAAAAGAAAAAATCTCAAAGAATGTAAATCTCAAAGACCCAGTGTGTGAATCCCAAGCCTGTGTTTGTTCTATCAAATCCTTCTACTGGTTCTAGCAAAGAAGCAATGTTTGTGTCGGCAGAAACGATAGGGAGTCTGTGTTCTACTCCGTCAGCAACAGTGCAAAGGAGTAAACAGGCTATTGTGCCCTTTGTGGCATTTTTTCCCATTTGAGTTATGCCAGCTCACATCTACTTTTCTGGTTAGGATCTTATAGGGAGACATGTGAGTAGAGATGCTACTCTGAGTTCTACATGCCTCTAGGGGTGAGGGGGGGGGAGTGGGGGACAGTGAGATAAAGTTTAGGATTTGTAAAAGAGGTAGCTATAAATGTACATTTCTGTTTGGGGAGAAACAAAGTAAAACCATTGTTTTCAAAGTGTATCTTGGATACCTGAAAATACAATGCTACAAAAAGTTAAATTGGGCTCAACAGTTCTTGAGACTTTGATCTAAATCAAAAGATTTTTGGACAGCTTATGGATTTTTTTTTTCTTCCCTGAAGCTGTTGAAAGCCATAGAATTGAAAAGGGATTCACACACATATGATTATCACAGCACCAATAAACTGTTATCTCTACGGAACAGAAGTAGGCAAGTCAGTGTTTTGTGGGACCGAGTTCCTCAGCCATGGAGATTTCAAGGACTGTTACGTGAGAGACACACTGAAAACATGGGATATTATGGAATGAAATCACATCAGCAAAACTTCACCAGGTCACTGTACTATAAATAAGATGGTTTTATTTTGAATGGCTTAGGAAAAGGAATTTTTGCTCTTTCTTTTCCAATTTTAACTTAACAAGAAAATATAGCTATGCCAGCTAAAATGTTACCATCTGAAGTGTTAATAGTTGTTTCTGCATTTTCCAAATGGCACCTCTTTTCAGTAAAGTATTTTAAAGTATGCTTCTCCAAATTATGTTATGTTTATTTATTTTACAATTTTATGATGTATTAATATAAGTTGTAAAAATTACATGCAAATGGAAATTTAAAGCACAAGTGAAATGAAGTAAATGATACTCAAAAATTCAAAACAAGTTTTGCTTTTACTTAAAATACTAGTATTATTACTAGTAGAAATGTACTTGAGTATGTTTTATTCCTTTTGAAAAACTTGGTTTAATACTTTGTGATCCAGTTATTTGAAAGTTTATATCTAAGGTCAGTTTATTTCACAGCTTGCGTTTAAAAGGTGATAAAATATCTCAGTGACAAAGATACTTCACTAAGATAAATTAAAAAAAGAAAGAAACGTTATCATTGGCTGCATTAATCTATCATGGAATTCATAAAAAATTATCTACCAGTTTTGCAAGCTTAAATTAACTTAAAATACTAGTATTATTACTAGTAGAAATGTACTTGAGTATGTTTTATTCCTTTTGAAAAACTTGGTTTAATACTTTGTGATCCAGTTATTTGAAAGTTTATATCTAAGGTCAGTTTATTTCACAGCTTGCGTTTAAAAGGTGATAAAATATCTCAGTGACAAAGATACTTCACTAAGATAAATTAAAAAAAGAAAGAAACGTTATCATTGGCTGCATTAATCTATCATGGAATTCATAAAAAATTATCTACCAGTTTTGCAAACTTAAATTAATGAAGCACAAGCTGGAATCAAGATTACTGGGAGAAATATCAATAACCTCAGATATGCAGATGACACTGCCCTTATGGCAGAAAGCAAAGAGGAACTAAAGAGCCTCTTGATGAAGGTGAAAGAGGAGAGTTGAAAAGGTGGCTTAAAACTCAACATTCAGAAAACTAAGATCATGACATCCAGTCCCATCACTTCATGGCATAGATGGGGAAACAATGGAAACAGTGGCAGACTTTCTTTCCCTGGGCTCCAAAATTACTGCAGATGATTGTAGCCATGAAATTAAAAGATGCTCCTTGGAAGAAAAGCTATGGCAAACTTAGGCAGCATATTAAAAAACAGGGAATTACTTTGTCGCCCAAAGTCCATCTAGTCAAAGTTATGGCTTTTCCAGTAGTCATTTATGGATGTGAGAGTTGGACTATAAAGAAGGGTGAGCACTAACCAGTGAACCTGTTGTGGTAGAAAAGAATTTTCTAGTGACTTCTTATATTGTTATAGAGTATTACAAATATTCTACTATTTAATACTTTTGTTTTAGTAACTGTAACAATACAATGATATTACAAAGTAACCAGCTGCAGTCTCCCGCAAAGGCTGTACCTGGGAGGGAACTATTGTTGAATACTCTCTGATATAGAATTTATTCTTTCTGCAGGTTGCTTCACAACTGTGTTGGGACCAACCCACATACGGAATATTAATATGGACAAATTTTTAGATTAAAAATGAATAATGAAGAAATTAAAATCCCAGCGGATTGTTCTAAACACCTGGAGATTACCCACTACTTTGGGGAGCACTGAGCTGAAGTGGTGGTTTTCAAACTTTAGTGTAAGAATCATCTAGAAAGAGTATTAAAATACAAGTCTCTAGGGGCTTCCCAGAGAAATTCTGATTAGGTCTGAGTGTGGCTTGGGAATTAGTAGCTGTCTCAAGCATCTTGGATATTTCAAATGTAGTTCCTTAGTGCATTGTACTTTAAGAAACTCAGACTAAAAGGGAATACAAATTCCCCCCAATTTTCCTCATAATATGAGGAATAAGCATATCAATTTCAATTTGAAACTTTACATATTTACCCAGGGAATGAAATGGAGTGACTGAGTAATCACTCTTTAATATGTTTAATTAGAGAATTTTAAGGAATAGGTGGACAAGATACACCTACCTCATTTGTGCATAGCAGTTAATGAATCATAATCCGGCACCACCCAACAGTCTCATTCTCTGACCCCATAGATAAAATTTCCTTCAGCATGTTGTCATATATTGTAGAGATCCAATGCCACAGCTAGATTTCTGGAAATTCTTGAGTAATTTACGTGTTTTAGTGGTCACTAATACTGGCTTTAAACTCTTATTCTTGTTGGCTCTAATTTCCAGTATCTGATCTGTTCACTCTTTTGTGTGTGTGTATGTGTGTGTGTGTGTGTGTGTGTGCTCAATTCAACAAATCAACAATTTTTTCTTTTCCCCAAGCAAACTGCATTGTACTTATACAATGCACTTGGATGTTAGACATCCTTGCTCTTCAGTGTTATTTGGTCATCCACACATCAAGGCCTTCTCACTGGCCTCCTTTTTCCAGTCTTGGGCCTTTTAGCAGTGAACTGTTTTCCCTCTCCCCACCAAATCTTTCTCAGCTTGTTACAGGTAGTAATTTACTGCTCTATCTGACACTCAGCTTCTTCCATGTCCAACTATACTTCTGAGTGATTTCTTATCAATACACCAAACTGTTTTCTATATTGAAGAAGTTACAGAGACTTAAAATTCCTTTTTTCCTTCTATCAGCCACCTCTATAAAAGAAAGGGAAGGGAAGGAAAGGGAAGGGAAGGGAAGAGAACTTAGTCTCAGTTTTGCACTGTGAATGATGCCTTTGGTTTCAGAAAGAAATGGCTACAATCAGTGTTTTGTTTTGCTTTTAAATTGAGGTGAAATTCACATAACATAAAAGAGTCCTATTAAAGTGTGTGAGTCAGTCGTACTTAGTACATTCATAAAGTGGTGTAGCCACCACCTCTGTCTAGTTCAAGACATTTTTATCTCATGAAACCTCATTCCCATTAGGTAGTTATTCGTTATTTCCCCTTCCCCCCAGCCTCTGACACGGATTTACTTTGTCTCTATGGATTAACCTATTCTGGGTACTTTATATAAATGAAGTCATGTAGAATATTATGCTTTGTATCTGGTTTCTTTCACTGAGCAAAATGTTTTCGAGATTCATCCATGTTGCAGCATGTTTTGGAACTTCATTCCTTTTAGTGGCTGGAAAAATTCCATCACGTGTATGTACGGTCATTTGTTTATTGACTCATCAGCTGGTGGCCATTTGGGTTGTTTATCGAGAATACTGCTACTATGAACATTCATGTCCAAGTATTTTGTTGTATCCTGGTGTCTCAGTTGGTGAAGAGTCCACCTGTAATACAGTAGACCGAGGTTCAATCCCTGGGTCAGAAAGATCCCCTGGAGCAGGAAATAGCAACCCACTCCTGTATTCTTACCTGGAGAATCCCATGGACAGAGGAGCCCATGGGGTTGCAAAGAGTCAGACACGACTGAGCGGCTTTCACTCACTCATACAAGCATTCTGAGTACAATTTTGGTTTTAAATATTTTGTTTCATTCCCTAACATTAGTTTCCTTTTTGCACATTAATGAACTGTTGCAGTTATTTGACATACACTGAAGTACTTTTTTAAATCCTGATTTTGATTTCTCATTCAGGTTGTTGATTTCTGTTTTAGCTTCTGGTGGTATATGCCTGGGGAGGGACTGGAAATTAATCTCGGTCATTGATTGAGGTCCTGGATCTGCTTGAACCTCACTGTGCAGATGAGAGTGAGTGGCGGGCCACCAGCTGCAGACATGCAGTTCTTGAAGTCACGCTGGACGCGGTGATTGAGGGAAAGTGCCAAATAGTACTGGGCTCCAAAGTTGAAGAAAAGAGGGCATTAAGGCCCAGTTCCTGAGATTCAGTGGACATGAGTTAAGACAGACACATCTCTGCCCTGTTTCTAAATTCTTTTATGTATATGTCCCATCTTTTTTTGTGTTTGCCTTATCTTTTTCATGTTAACTGTATTCATCATCTAGAGGCTAAGTACTATCTTCTTATCCCATGAATCAGAATCAAAAGATTACTGTCTTCACTTTTATTAGTGATCAGTCATATTGACAAAAAAAGTTATTTAAACTATGTGAATTTTAGTGATAGGAATCTTCTGCCCTCCATTGGATACATACAAGATAAAAAGTAAAGAACCATGGAAAGGAGAAAACATTGTTAAAACTCAGCGACAACTTTTGAATCAAGAGTTAACTCAGTTCACTGCTTGTCTACAAACTTGTGTGTATTTTTTTTTCCCCTAGCCAGTCAATTCCTTCTAAATCTTGCAGTAATCATATAATCAATGTGGCTGCTTAAACACTTAAGGCAGATAGTCAGTAAAATTATCTGAAGAGATTTGAAATTAACTCTGTTGCTTCTATTGCTTGGGAAAAAGACTATGTTTATTGTATATTTGACAGGTTTTATTGGTTGATTTATTTGAGGGAGTCGAAATTTAAGCAAATAAACATTGTTAAAGGGAGAATATTGCTTATATTGGATATTAAGAATTTTAAGTAGATTCCTTTTATTCATTGTCACTTTTTGCCAACTTTTCTCATATATAATTGACATAAAATTGTATGTATGTACATGCTGATATGATATGTGTTTACATTGTGAAATAATTATTACCACAAATAAACTAATTCACATATCCACCATTTCACGGTCACCTTTTTTTGGTGGTTGTTGTGGTGAAAACACTTGTCTACTCTCTTAGCAAGTTTCATGTATACATGAAATATTATTAAATATAGGTAACACACTGTATATTAGGTTCCCAGAATTTATTCATCTTATAATAAAAAGTTTATAGCCTTTGACCAACATATTCTTATAACCCCTACTCTATCCTTTTGGATTCAGTTTTTCAGATTTTACATATAGTTGAGATCCTAGAGATTTGTCTTCTTTCTCTTGCTTATTTTACTTAGTGTAATGCCTAATCCATGTTGTTGCAAATAGCAGAATTTCCTTTTTTCTGTGGCTGAATATTAATATTATATTATGTACATTTACCATGTATTCTTTATCCATTCATCTGTTAATAAACACGTGGGCTGTTTCCATGTGTTGGTTATGGTAAATAATACTTCAGTGGACAGAGAAGTGTAAGTATCTCTTTGAGATAGGGATTTCATTTCCTTTGAACATATACCCACAAGTAGGATTGCTGGATCATAGGGTAATTTTATTTTTACTTTTTTGCAGAATCTCCATACTTTTTTTTATGTGGCTGTATCAATTTATATTCTCACCAGCAGTGTACAGGATTCCCTTTTCTCCATGCCTGCACCAAAATTGTCCAGTCCAGTTCAGTCACAGTTCAGTTGTTCAGTCATGTTGTACTCTTTGTCACCCCATGGACTACAGCATGCCAGGCCTCCCTGTCCATCACCACTCCCAGCGTTTACTCAAATTCTTGTCCATCGAGTTGGTAATGCCATCCAACCATCTCCTCCTCTGTCGTCCCCTTCTCCTCCTGACTTCAATTTTTGCCACCATCAGAGTCTTTTCCAATGAGTCCAATGAGTTTTGGAGTTTCAGCTTCAGCATCAGTCCTTCCAATGAATGCTCAGGACTGATCTCCCTTAGGATGGACTGGTTGGATCTCCTTGCAGTCCAAGGAACACTCAAGAGTCTTCTCCAACACCATAGTTCAAAGACATCAATTCTTCGGTGCCCAGCTTTCTTTATGGTCCAACTCTCACATCCATACATGACTATTAGAAAAATTATATCTTTGACTATATGGACCTTTGTCAGCAAAGTAATGTCTCTGCTTTTTGACATGTTGTTTATGTTGGTCACAGCTTTTCCTCCAAGGTGCAAGTGCCATAATTTCATGGCTACAGTCACCAACTACAGTGATTTTGGAGCCCAAGAAGGTAAAGTCTGTCGCTGTTCCCATTGTTTCTCCATCTATTTGCCATGAAGTAATGGGACCAGATTCCATGATCTTTGTGTTTTGAATGTTATTTTATGCCAGATTTTTCACTCTCCTCTTTCATGGGTTCATGGCATGAACCCATGCCATGTTCACCAAGAGACTCTTCAGTTCCTCTTCATTTTCTGCCATGAGGGTGGTGTCATCTGCATATCTGAGGTTATTGATATTTCTCCTGGTAATCTTGATTTCATCCAGTCTGGCATTTTACATGATGTACTCTGCACATAAGTTAAATAAGCAGGGTGACAATATACAATCTTGATGTACTCCTTTCCCAATTTGGAACCAGTCCGTTGTTCCATGTCCAATTCTAACTATTGCTTCTTCACCTTCATACAGATTTCTCAGGAGGCAGGTCAGGTGGTCTGACCTGCTCTTTATGAATTTCCATCTTAAATTCCTATCTCTTTAAGAATTTCCCACAATTTGTTGTGATCCACACAGTCAAAGGCTTTGGTGTAACCAATAAAGCAGAAGTAGATGTTTTTCTGGAACTCTTTTGCTTCCTCTATGATCCAACAGATGTTGGCAATTTGATCTCTAGTTTCTCTGCCTTTTCTACATCCAGCTTGAACACCTGGAAATTTATGGTTCACATAGTGTTGAAGCCTGGCTTGGAGAATTTTGAGCATTACTTTGCTGGTGTGTGAGATGAGTGCCATTGCATGGTAGTTTGATGGCATTTTTGAGAAATGGCATATCACTACATGGCACTGGTGGTAAAGAACCCGCCTGCCAGTGCAGGAGACATGAGAGATGTGGGTTTGATCCTGGGCTGGGAAGATCCCCCTGGAGGAGGGCATGGCAACCCATGCCAGTGTTCTTGCCTGGAGAATCCCTTGGACAGAGGAGCCTGGTGGGTTCAGTTCATGAGGTCACAAAGAGTCAGACATGACTGAGCAATTGAGGGTGGACAATGAGCACTCCACAGAAATTCCAAATAGCATTTCTGTGAAAATGCCATTGAAAAGTTGGTAGAGTTTGTGTTTAATTGTAGGTCACTTTGAGCTTCCCTGGTGGCTCAGACGGTAAAGTGTCTGTCTACAATGTGGGTTCAATCCCTGGGTTAGGAAGATCCTCTGGAGAAGGAAATGGCAATCCATTCCAGTACTATTGCCTGGAAAATCCCATGGACAGAGGAGCTTGGTAAGCTAGGCCATGGGGTCGCAAAGAGTCAGACATGACTGAGAGACTTCACTTTCACGTCACTTCTCAGTAGTATGAAGATTTTCACAGTATTAGTTTTTCCAAATAAAAAACATAGACTATCTTTCTTATTTATTATTTTAATTTATTAATAATGCCTCATTTTTGTTCCCCGCTCAGTTCTTGTAGTTTTCAACGTACAGGTCATTTTCTTCCTTGGTTAAATTTATTCCTAAGTATTTTGTTATGATGCTATTGTAAATGTAATTGCTTTTTAGATTTTTTTTCCAGGCAATTTCTTGTTAGTGTATAGCACCATAACTATTTTTGTGTGTGTTTATCTTGTGTTCTGCAATTTTACTGAATTAATTTATTGCTTCTAACAGTTTCTTGGTTGAATCTTTCTGATTTTCTATAGGTTAGATCATGTCATCTATAAACACAGTCAATTTACCTTTTCATTTTTGATCTGGATGTTTTCTTTATTTCTCACATGGACGCTCTGGCTAGAATTTTCAGTACTGTGTGGAGTGCTCATCATGTATGCTCAATTGCTCAGTCATGTCTGACTCTTTGTGACCCCATGAACTCTAACTCACCAGGTTCCTCTGTCCATGGGATTATCCTGGCAAGAATACTGGAGTGGGTTGCCATGCCCTCCTCCAGGGGTATCTTCCCAGCCCAGGATCAAACCCGCATCTCTTATGTCTCCTGCATTGGCAGGCAGGTTCTTTACCATCAGTGCCACATGGGAAGCCCCATGTTGAGTATAAGTGATCAATTAAGAAAAACTGCTTGATTGATGTGTAATTTACATATGAAATTCACATGGTTTTAAATGTGCAGGTCAAGGAATTTTGGTCAGTATACATAGCTGTGCAAGCAATCGCTACAGTCCAGTCTTAGAGCATTCAATCATATGCGGCTGATCCCTCAGGCCTGTTTGCAGTGAATCTCCACTTTTGGCATCAGTTCTAGGTAGTCACTGATACACTTTCTGTCTACAGATTTCCTTTAATAGAAATGGCATATAAATATAATTAATAAGGTAAAATATTTTGCATCTGGTTTTTTATACTGAGCTTGATGGTTTTGAGATTCATCTCAGTTTTGGCATTTGTCAGTACTTTTATCTCTTTTTATTGTTGAATAATAATACATTGTGTGAATATGTTACATTTTGTTTTTCTACTGATGGATTTTTGGAAGTTTACCACTTTTTGACTATTATGAATAATGCTGATATGAACATTTGAATATATGCCTTTGTGTTGATATATATTTTAATTTCTCTTGGGTAGGTTCCTAGGAGTGTAGTTGCGTGTGCCAATTTATGTTTAATTAAGGAACTACTTTTGGTTTTCTATATATGAGGAGAGTTCCAGTTTCTCTACATGCTTATGATATCTGTTATTATCTGTCTTTCTGATATAACGTTCTAGTGGATGTGATGTGGTATGTCACTGTAATTTTTATTTGCATTTTTGTAAAGATGAATTATGTTTAATATATTTTCATGTGCCTATTAATCATTCTTATATTTCCTTTGGTGTGTCTATCAAATATTTTTAATTGAGTTGTTTCATTCTTGTTATTAAATTTAAAAAATCATTTATGTATTTGGGATACAAGTCCTATCTACAGGGTCGCACAGAGTCGGACATGACTGAAGCGACTTAGCAGCAGCAGCAGCAGCATATATATATTTTAATTTAGGAGTCTGATTTATCTGTTTTTTTTTTAATAGGCTGTATTTTGTTGTATTTAAAAGGTCTTTGTCTCACTCAAGATCACAAAGATTTTCTAACATGTTTTCTTCCAAAAGTTTTAGGATTTTATCTTATGTTTATATCAATGATTTATTTTCACTTACATTTCCTATAAATTTTGATAGGATAGAAATTCTAATAGCAGTCATTCTTCAATATCTTAGGTTGTTTGGTTGTAAGAAAAAGTATATACTCACTTTGTCTCAAGTAAAAGTAAATTTATTGAATGAATACTGGTAAATCTAACAGAACTAATTTTACAAAGTATAGTCAAGTTCATGAGAAATGGAAAGTCATCAGGCATCTTCTCTTTTGCACTCTTTTTCTTAATTGTGCAGACAAATTTAATTCTAAAACATTTGTACTTTGGCCGAAAGTTTCCTTTCCTTCACAATCCTAGAAAGGCAGGTCTGTTAGAGGCCTGGGCGGGCCACTTACACGCTCTCCTCACCTGCGACTTCTGTCGCCTTCTCGGTGTTCAGCTTATTGGTCTGATGCCCATTTTCTTGTTGCCTTCACTTTGTATATTGTCTTGATTTTCACAGATGTGAAACCTTAGGTAAAAGAATTCTTCTCTTGGTGTGTTTCCAGGGTTTTACACAGGCTAGATTAGCCCCATTACTATGAGATGAAATGGTCCAGGTGTTGGACAGTTTTAAGATTGTAAATCTTAAACTTGCTTAGGTTATTAAAAAGTGCCATCCTTTAATCGGTACACTATCATTAAATAGAATTAACATGACCATTTTACAATGAATGAGCTTATATTTTATTTTCCAGATTGACTGAACATTTTAACTTCCATTCAAGAAATCAAGTCTGGATTACCCTTGTCATTATAACATATTATATACTGACTGTAATACTAGCTGGGGAATAGTGGGTGACATATTTCTGTTGCAAATGCTAAATTCTGATGTCCAGTTCTAAGATCTTGGTTGTACTAGAAACTTTCCACAAACTTCCTTAATAGGCTGGTCACCTTCTATTTATCCTTCTAGATCTATTTCCCACTTTCCCCCACTCTGCTTTGTGCCCCAGGAAGCTGAGTTATTGGACTTTATGAACAGTTCCTTGGCTCTCTGAATTTAAATTCAGTTTGCTTAATTAGCAATTATGATGAAAGATGGGTTTCTATCTTTTTTTCACCACATAGAGAAAAAAGCCTGATCTGAGGCAACTGTTCTTTTCTTGTGAAATTGCTACTGCCTATGATCTGCCAAATGATTGGCCCAAAGCTGTTTCTGGTAAAGAAGTGTCTTTAGGAATGCTTTCGGCATTTCCTGGCAGACTATGTTATTTGGCTGTTGCTTCTTCTCTTTCTCTATCTTTTTCTCCTAGCCTTTCTCCTTTTAATTTTTGAAGCTGTGCCATATAGTGTACATAGAATTATCTATTGTATTCTGTGCTTGGGCTTGCCTGGTTTTTAGTCCACTGATCATATACTGTTTTAGTTGAATGTGTGAAGATGATCTTGCCAGCCTCAAGTTTTCCTAAGTCATCAGTACAATTGATTTTCAGTGCCAGAGTGAGTGTGAGCTAAATCCTCATATTCTGATGTTACAAAGAAAAGTATCTAGAAGCATACTCATGACTCTTCGATTTCTTGGCCAGTTCAAGATGGGAGAGAGATGTCAGAGAAGAGTGAGAAAGGCTTTGTGAAAACATTTCTTTGTGAGATAAAAATCCCTACCTACATCTCAGACAATAAGGGAGAAACAAGAGTTGAGGGGACTGCCTGACTCTTACCTGATAAACTAATGTCATCTATGATTGCAGGATGGAAGTCAGCTTCTACCCCCAAATTTAATAGAATAAAGGAATTGGGAGTGTTTCCCGTGAACTAGGTAGATCTCACAAGAGAGAGCATGCAAGAATAGATCTGTTTTTGGTTTTGCTTAAAAGAGAGAGTGAAGGGATTCAGATGGTGAAAGTCTATGTAGAGTGACAGCAAGACAAACAGACCCAAAGAAGCAAAGGAACAGAATATATTATTCATATTATAGAGTTTGAAGTCAGAAGGGCCCAGTAGAGGTGCCTTGAATAGGCTCAAGAAAGCATCTGCAGGTGAAGGAATCAGCCTGAAACATTTGCCAAGAATGTTGTGACCTAGAATGCAATGCATTTTAAAGTATTCTACATGCATATAGTCAGAGCTGTGGTTTTTCTAGTAGTCATGTGTGGATGTGAGATTTGGACCATAAAGAAGGCTAAGCACTGAAGAACTGATACCTTCAAACTGTGGTGCTGGAGAAGACTCATGAGAGTCCCTTGGACTGCAAGATCAAACCAGTCAATCTGAAAGGAAATCAATCCTGAATATCCATTGAAAGGACTGATGTTGAAGTTGAACTCCAATACTTTGGCCATTTGATGTGGAGAGCCGAATCATTGGAAAAGACTCTGATGCTGGGAAAGATTGAAGGCAAAAGAAGAAGGCAGCAGAGAGTGAGATGGTTAGATAACAGCACTAACCGAATGGACATGAATTTGAGCAAACTCCAGGAGATAGTGAAGGATAGAGGAGACTGGCGTGCTGCTGTCCATTGGGTTGCAAAGAGTTAAACATGACTCAGTGACTGAACAAGCAAACAAATATGCATAAAATATTCTCTGTAAATTACAAAGTTACAAATAGCACTTTATCCTTACTAACTATTGTTGATTTCCTTCGTGTCACTTATTTTGATTTACTTGGATTGACATAAGCAGTTGAATGTGGAAGACTGCCATTCCAACTGCTTTTCCTTAAAGCTATCTTTGCATCTGATGGTCTTTTGTTTTCTAACTTTATTTTACATGACTTGGTGCATGAATATTCCCAGCTGCCATATCTTAATTATAAAAACTAAGATCCTGCATGCTCAGTCGCTCAGTTGTGTCCAACTCTTTGTGACCCCATAGACTGTGGCCCACCATACTCCTCAGTGCATGGAATTTTCCAGGCAAGAATACTGGAGTGGGTTGCCATTTCCTCCTCCAGGGAATCAAACCCATGCCTCCTTCATTGGCAGGTGGATGCTTTACCACTAAGATCCCAGTAGGTAATTGATAAAGAATATGAAAAGTTTATTATAAGAGGA
>SJYC01065983.1:0-21936 GCA_006408675.1 Madoqua kirkii | reverse complement strand
CAGTTTTCCAAATTTGCTGGCATATTGAGTGCAGTACTTTCACAACATCATCTTTTAGGATTTGAAAGAGTGGGCCGATAATCCAAAATGACAGATGTCCTTACCAAAAAGGGAAAATTAACACAGCACACAGAGAGGCCACCCTGTGAAGATGAAGACAGAGATCTGTACATCTACAAGCCAAAGACCCCAGTGATCATCAGCGAAGCACCAAAGCCAAGAGAGACACATGAAACAGATTCTTCCCCACAACCTTCAGCAGGAACATCCCTGCCAACATCTTCACTGTGGGTCTCTAGGCTCCACAACTGTGAGACAGCAAATTTCTGTTGCTCAAACCACCAGTGTGTGGCACTTTATTACGGCAGCCCTCACAAATCGACATGGTGCCCCCTATGCCATACCTTCCTGGGCACATCTCTTTAATTTTACACATTTCTCAAAATAGACGAAAGTGGCAAAAAATAACTTGTAGGAAGCTATTCTTTTTCAGGAAATTTGCTACATAACACAAAGTCCATACAAGCCTCAGTTGCCTCATATGTAAAATAAAGTTAACATCAATTTTGAGAACGATGTATCTAGTTCCTGGTCCATGGTAATGACTCAAAACCTAAGATGGTAGCTGTGACTATTGGAAGTGAAAATGGTGCTGCTAAGCCTGTGTCACTAAGACATGTGAGCTGAAGTTTCCTCAGGAGTCCCTGCCAACCAGGTTATCTGCAACAGATGACTTCACCAGGCTCCAACTCTCACCAGCCTGAGTAGGTATTTTAAATTTATATACAAGTCTGAGACAATGCAGGCTTCTCTGGTGGCTCAGAAGTAAAGAATCCGCCAGCCAACGCAGGAGACACAGGTTTAATCCCTGGGTTGGAAAGATCCCCTGGAGAAGGAATTGGCAACCCACTCCAGTACTCTTGTCTGGGCAATCCCATGGACAGAGGAGCCTGGCAGGCTACAGTCCATAGGATTGCAAAGAGTCGGACATGATTTAGGGATTAAACAAGTCAGACATTGCAACCAAAGTATCCCATGTTGGTTTATATCACTGTCAACTGTGGTCACTGCCCCCAAAGCAAACCATTTTACTTCCCTCATCCTCTCAATCCAACTCTCACCAGCCTGAGTAGGTATTTTAAATTTATATACAAGTCTGAGACAATGCAGGCTTCTCTGGTGGCTCAGAAGTAAAGAATCCGCCAGCCAACGCAGGAGACACAGGTTTAATCCCTGGGTTGGAAAGATCCCCTGGAGAAGGAATTGGCAACCCACTCCAGTACTCTTGTCTGGGCAATCCCATGGACAGAGGAGCCTGGCAGGCTACAGTCTATAGGATTGCAAAGAGTCGGACATGATTTAGGGATTAAACAAGTCAGACATTGCAACCAAAGTATCCCATGTTGGTTTATATCACTGTCAACTGTGGTCACTGCCCCCAAAGCAAACCATTTTACTTCCCTTATCCTCTCATTCCCTGTTTCCTCTCTCCTGACCCATTCATTCACATCCTATTTTCTCACATATCCTATGGCTTTCAAACCATCTTCACACGGTGAAACTCACTCAGTCATGTCCAATTCTTTGCGACCCCATGAACTGTAACCTGCCAGGCTCCTCTGTCCACAGGATTCTCCAGGCCAGAATACTGGAGTGGGTAGCCATTCCCTTCTCCAGAGGATCTTCCCAACCCAGGTCTCCCACTTTGCAGGTGGATTCTTTGTGGTCTGAACCACCAGGGAAGCCGTCCCCACAGTAACTCCCCATCTAATTCCCACTTTAGCTGAAATAAGGTTTTTCATCATTGACTCCTCCTCCCCCACAGACTTCCTGAATAGAGTCCACTCATACTCCAGCACCCGAGGTCAGGAGAGGAGGGTCATCATCTTATCCACACCCAATATGTCATTCCTCTACCTTGAGAGAAAACGTCTTCCATTTTGAGGTGTATGCCACCTGACACCCTCTAACCTTCTTCATCATTGTTGGCAGCCACATGAAGACTTCTGAATAATTATTATTAATTACAGACCTGATGCCTGACTCACTGTCTTCCTTACTTTAAGCTCTACTATTATCCAGATTATGGTAACATCCATAATATATACCATAGATTCAAGTTCCTTGATATCAACTCCATAATCTTCATTTCTACTCAAGGTGAATTGTATGATCAATCACTCTGGCTATTCTTACCAATTAATTCCAAATTCCTTGTTATAAATTGTGCTTCACAAGCAAAATCTCAACTCTTGTCAGTCAATACATCCAGATTTGACTCTCTGATTCATCTCTTCAGTTCAGTTCAGTTCAGTCGCTCAGGCGTGTCCAACTCTTTGTGACCCCATGAATCACAGCACGCCAGGCCTCCCTGTCCATCACCAACTCCCGGAGCTCACTCAGACTCACATCCATCAAGTCAGTGATGCCATCCAGCCATCTCATCCTCAGTCGTCCCCTTCTCCTCCTGCCCCCAATCCCGCCCAGCATCAGAATCTTTTCCAATGAGTCAACTCTTTGCATAAGGTGGCCAAAGTACTGGAGTTTCAGCTTTAGCATCATTTCTTCCAAAGAAATCCCAGGGATGATCTCCTTAAGAATGGACTGGTTGGATCTCCTTGCAGTCCAAGGGACTCTCAACAGTCTTCTCCAACACCACAGAACAAAAGCATAAATTCTTCGGTGCTCAGCTTTCTTCAAAGTCCAACTCTCACATCCATACATGACTACTGGAAAAACCATAGCCTTGACTAGACGGACCTTAGTTGGCAAAGTAATGTCTCTGCTTTTGAATATGCTATCTAGGTTGGTCATAACTTTTCTTCCAAGGAGTAAGCGTCTTTTAATATCATGGCTGCAGTCACCATCTGCAGTGATTTTGGAGCCCCAAAACATAAAGTCTGACACTGTTTCCCCATCTATTTCCCATGAAGTGATGGGACCGGATGCCATGATCTTCATTTTCTGAATGTTGAGCTTTAAGCCAACTTTTTCACTCTCCTCTTTCACCCTCATCAAGAGGTCCTTTAGCTACTCTTCACTTTCTGCCATAAGGATGGTGTCATGTGCATATCTGAGGTTATTGATATTTCTCCCAGCAATCTTGATTCCAGCTTGTGTTTCTTCCAGTCCAGCGTTTCTCATGATGTACTCAGCATAGTAGTAAAATAAGCAGGGTGACAATATACAGCCTTGACGTACTCCTTTGCCTATTTGGAACCAGTCTGTTGTTTCATGTCCAGTTCTAACTGTTGCTTCCTGACCTGCATACAGATTTCTCAAGAGGCAGGTTAGGTGGTCTGGTATTCCCATCTCTTTTAGAATTTTCCACAGTTTATTGTGATCCACACAGTCAAAGGCTTTGGCATAGTCAATAAAGCAGAAATAGTTTTTCTGGAACTCTCTTTC
Organism: Madoqua kirkii; assembly: GCA_006408675.1. Lineage (NCBI taxonomy): Eukaryota > Metazoa > Chordata > Mammalia > Artiodactyla > Bovidae > Madoqua > Madoqua kirkii. Next base: position 18,528 of record SJYC01065983.1, on the reverse strand, counting down.
ATCTCTTTAGTCTCTCTTAATTACTCATTTTTAATTGGAGGATAATTGTTGTACAATATTGGGTTGGTTCCTGCCACATATCAACATGAATCAGCCAGAGGAATATAGATGTGCCCTTCCTCTTGTTTAACTTATATGTAGAGTACATTATGGAAAATGCTGGACTGGATGAAGCACTAGCTGGAATCAAGATTGCCAGGAGAAATGTCAATAACCTCAGAAATGCAGATGACACTACCCTTATGGCAGAAAGCAAAGAGAAACTAAAGAGCCTCTTGATGAAAATGAAAGAGGAGAGTGAAAAGTTGGCTTAAAGCTCAACATTTAAAAACTAAGATCATGGCATCTGGTCCCATTACTTCATAGCAAAAAGATGGGGAAACAATGGAAACAGTGATAGACTTTATTTTGGGGAGCTCCAAAATCACTGCAGATGGTGCAGCCATTAAATTAAAAGATGCTTGCTCCTTGGAAGAAAAGCTATGACCAACCTAAACAGTATATTAAAAAGTAGAGACATTTCTTGGCCGACAAAGATCTGTCTAGTCAAAGATATGGTTTTCCCAGTAGTAATGTATGGATGTAAGTTGGACCATAAAGAAAGCTGAATGTCGGAGAATCAATGCTTTTGAACTGTGGTGTTGGAGAAGACTCTTGAGAGTCCCTTGGACTGCAAGGAGATCCAGCCAGTCCATCCTAAAGGAAATCAGTCCTAAATATTCATTGGAAAGGTTGATGCTAAAGCTCCAATACTTTGGCTACCTGATGCAAAGAACTGACTCACTAGAAAAAACTCTGATGCTAGAAAAGATTGAAGGCAGAAGGAAAAGAGGTCGACAGAGAATGAGGTGGTTGGATGGCATCACTGACTTGATAGACGTGAGTTTGAGCAAGTTCCGGGAGCTGGTGATGGTCAAGGAAGCATGGCATGCTGCTGTCTATGGGGTCGCAAAGAGTCTGACGTGACTGAGTGACTGAACTGAACTGATTCTTCTCAAACATACCCTATTTCTTTAGCCACACCTGTTCAATGAAATCCAAGTCCTAGATAAAATAAAAGATAAAACTCTGCCATTATACCCAGGTTGCTGAGAGTTGCTGGAGAAAAACACCCAGGTAGGCAGCATACAAGCACTATAAATTCATCTTTTGAACCACAGTTCATCCTAGTTTGAAACTCTCAGATATGCAGATGACACCACCCTTATGAAGAGGAACTAAAAAGCCTCTTGATGAAAGTGAAAGAGGAGAGTGAAAAAGTTGGCTTAAAGCTCAACATTCAGAAAACAAAAATCATGGCATCCGGTCCCATCACTTCATGGGAAATAGATGGGGAAACAGTGTCAGACTTTATTTTTCTGGGCTCCAAAATCACTGCAGATGTTTACTGCAGCCAGGAAATTAAAAGACACTTACTCCTTGGAAGAAAAGTTATGACCAACCTAGACAGCATATTCAAAAGCAGAGACATTACTTTGCCAACTAAGGTCCGTCTAGTCAAGGCTATGGTTTTTCCAGTAGTCATGTATGGATGTGAGAGTTGGACTTTGAAGAAGGCTGAGCACTGAAGAATTTATGCTTTTGTTCTGTGGTGTTGGAGAAGACTCTTGAGAGTCCCTTGGACTGCAAGGAGATCCAACCAGTCCATTCTGAAGGAGATCATCCCTGGGATTTCTTTGGAAGGAATGATGCTAAAGCTGAAACTCCAGTACTTTGGCCACCTCATGCAAAGAGTTGACTCATTGGAAAAGACTCTGATGCTGGGAGGGATTGGGGGCAGCAGGAGAAGGGGACAACCAAGGATGAGATGGCTGGATGGCATCACAGACTCGATGGAGGTGAGTCTGAGTGAGCTGCAGGAGTTGGTGATGGACAGGGAGGGCTGGTGTGCTGTGATTCATGGGTTGCAAAGAGTCGGACACGCCTGAGCGACTGAACTGAACTGAACTGTGTGCATAGATACCCTGTACCTCTCAAACTCCACCAGTTTTCTAAAACCTTACTACCCTTCTGCCAGTTCCCTCCTCTCATCAAATGACCCTCCTTTTCCTTTGAGAAAAGAAAGAGTCCATCAGACAAGAAGTCATCCAACATCCTGCATCTTCACCTACCACCTTTACCATGACCATACCTATCAGTGGTCCTCTTGGCTCCTATCACACTGACCCCAAGGTCTTCTGCTCCTTCAGAGGAGAACAACCAATCCTTCTACTTTGCATCCTATCTCCTCTTGCTTTCTCAAAGTACTGGTTTTATAAATCATCTGTTCTCTCTGGCATATTTTATCTCTTCTAGTCTACTGACTCTCTTCTAGCAGTATTTAAATATTCTTTCCTGTCTCTCACCTTAAAAGAACATTTTCTTTCTCAAGTCCAATAACTAATGATTATTGAGAATTTATTGTGTGAAAGGGATTGTGCTAACTTTTGGACATCTAGTATTTCAATCCTCACATCAGCCTTACAAAGCAGATAATACTATCCCCAGTTACTGATAGTGAAGCACAGAGAGGTTAAGAGCACACAAAAAGTACTTGGTGGAGCCCATTTTCCAAGCCAGGCATCAGATGCCAGAACCTATGCTACAAACCAAACATCCTGCATTCGTTAGCTCCATTTTCTTACCCATCATTTCAGCCTCCTGGCTTCATAACTCCTACAAAACAGTCTATTTTAATGTAGCCTTTTGGTTTAGCCTTTACTTTCAGTAACCTTATAAATGGATAGAGCTGACAACTTCTCCTGCTTAAAACTAACTTTTCAGATTTCCAAACACTGCTCATTCTTATTTCTCTTCCTATTTACCTGGACTCTCCTTTCCAGAATCTTTTATAAATCCCCCTTCTGTCTTTTAAATATTTATTTATTTGGCTGGGCAGGGGGGGGTATGCAGCATATAGGTTCTAGTTTCCTGACCAGGGATCAAATCTAAGCCCCCAGCATTGGAAACACAGGAGTATGAGCTACTGGACCACCAGGGAAGTTCCTCCCTTTTGTCTTTTAAACGCTGTGTTTGCCATAGTCCTCCCCTGTCTCCTTCCTTCACTCAATCTACATGCTCTCTTTAGATGATCTCATTCATTCCAATGGCTTTAGCTGTCATCTGCATAAGTTTCAAGTGGACAGAACCACCACTTGGCCCTATTCACACTAACACTGACAGCTGGAAATGCTGAGGGGTAATACCTGGAGATTGGCAGGCCACCCAAACAGATCCACACAGGGAGACATTTACTTTCATAAACTCGCCATCAACCAATGTCTGGCTCACAGACTTGCAAACTCAGAAACTTTTAACTTGACACTGTCAGATTACTTTAAACAATAGAGACAGATGTATAAAGCTGGTGTGCCAAATTGTGAGTTGCCAATGACGACCGTAACTCTCTGGTGAATCTGATGTCTATGCCAGTGTGATCAGAATATTCTCTTCCCATAAGTAAAATTCATGAGGTTAAAAATTACTGGGAGGCTATTTAGTGAGAGACCAAAACAAGGAGCGCTAATAGTATGATCCAAATATGTAATGACATCATGACGTATTTGTAAAGAAAAACAGTCTACCACCACAGTTGGAAGACTGTTCATGATGGACTAGTTATTTAAGCATAGAATGAACACTCTGAACCTTAGATAAAACTTGGCAAAAAAAAAAAAAAAAGTCTGGCTTAAAAATGGGCAGTGGATCTGAAGAGACATTTTTCCAAAGACATACAGATGGATACAGATGGTCAGCAGGTAAATGAAAACTTCTCAACATCATTAATCATCAGGGAAATGCAAATCACACCCACAGTGAGTTATCACTTCACACCTGTCAGAACGGCTATGATCAAAAGGACAAAGAAATAAAGTGTTGGTGAGGATATGGAGAAAAGGGAACCTTTCTGCACTATTGGTGAGAATATAAATTGGTGCAATCACAATGGAAAACAATGTAGAGGTCCCTCAAAAAATTAAAAACAGTTCTACCATGTGATCCAGCAGCGCCACTGCTGGGTATTTATTGACAGAAAACAAAAACACTAACATGGAAAGATACATGAACTGCCAAGTTCAAGGCAGCATTATTTACAGCAGCCAGGATATGGAAGCAACCGAAGTGTCCATTTGCGGATGAATGGAAAAAGAAAATGTGACCTGCATACACAGAGAGAGAGAGACAGAGAGACAGAGAGACAGAGAGACAGAGAGAGAGAGAGAGAAAGGACTATTATTCAGTCATAAAAATGGAAACCTTGCCATTTGCAACCAAATGGATGGACCTTGACAGGTTTATGCTAAGTGAAATCAGACAAAGACAAATACTGTATGTTCTCACTGATATGTGGACTCTAAAAAAAATTTTTTTTAACACTGATACAGAGAACAGATTGGTGGTTGTCAGGGGCAGAGGGTAGGCAAAATGAGAGAAGGGGGTCAAAGGTACAAACATGCAATTATCAAGTAAGTCAGTCATGGGGCTGTAATGTACAGCATGGTGACTCCAGCAAGACTACTGTGCATGTGAAAGCTTCTAAGAGAGGAAATCTTAAAGGCTCTCATCACAGGAAGAAGCCTTTGGTAACATGTATGGTCACAGATACTGACATCACGGTGATCATATCAAGACACAGACATTGACATGAATGTCAACGTATGGCAAAACCAATACAGTATTGTAAAGTACTGTAAAGTAAACTAAATATAAAAATTTTAAATAGATAAATAAAAATAAACTGAAAATAAATAAATAAAGTAAAGCATATCTGTTCTCTGAAACATCATGAGTTTCGGAGTCAACTGAAATTAATTTCCTTGCTGTGTGAATTCTCTGGAGTAAAGTTCTTTGGCCAGTTATCCAAGCAACTATTTGCTTTAATTTGTTTATAAATAAAGATACAGCTCCATTGTACACAATGACAATGAATGATAACTTGAGAAAATTTCATAAATTAAGGAGATTTTTTTCTGCCAGAAAAAGACACAGACAAATATCAAATCATCATACTGTGCAACTGAAACTAATATCATGTCAATTACACAATTTTTTTAAGAAAAATAACTTGGTTGTACAATGTCTAAGTCTGTTTCTGTGACTTTTTCATTGTTGACCTCGACAGTTTTGGTGAGACTTTATTTTGAAGACGTTAATGTATAAGGAACTGATAAGCAAGACTCCCACCCTGAGAGTAACAGAGTCTCTTTAACTTTACATATTTTTTCTCTTTAATCATATGCCAATTTCATATTTTAATCTACAAAAGGCAATATTTCCTTTTTCTCCATGTTTTAAAGGCCAAGTCCACTCTTTTGGATTTTATTAATAACTCTGAAATCCATAGCCTTTTCCCTATGCCCGAGTCACCTTAATTTTCCTCCCTGAATTGCTATGATGGCCTCAGGTTTTCTCTGAGTTCTCAGGATTGCCTTGTTTCAATCTGTCCAAAAGATAAGGATTTAAAGTGAAAACCCAAACATGTCACTTCCAGGTTCCTGAAAGCTTTCAGGAGGAAATCCAAACTGCTTAATATTTTTGTCAAACTGCTTTTACTGAGGCACTTTCCCCAGGTAACACTTTTAGAAAACCTTGGCCAACCATCACCCTCTTAAATACAGTATCAGGGACACTGCTCTCAGCTCACACAATTCCCTATCTTTATTTTTCCACTATAAAATGTTTCACGGTTATAATACTGTTATTTCTCTAGCCCTTCTCCATAAAGACTATTAACATCTTGTAAGTTATGCCTCATCTTTGAATCAAAGGCACCTAGCATGGTCCTTGACAAATGGTAACTTTATTACCTTTAATTACAGGAAAGAAGAGTCATAAAGCTCACTAAGAATAGTTATTGTTTGACCAAAAAAAAACTATACATAAAACCAAATTCTGATTTCAGTTCAGTTCAGTCGCTCAGTCGTGTCCGACTCTTTGCGACCCCATGAACTGCAGCAGGCCAGGTCTCCCTGTTCATCACCATCTCTCAGAGTTCACTCAGACTCACGTCCATCAAGTCCGTGATGCCATCCAGCCATCTCATCCTCTGTTGTCCCCTTCTCCTCCTGCCCCCAATCCCTCTCAGCCTCAGAGTCTTTTCCAATGAATCAACTCTTTGCATGAGGTGGCCAAAGTACTGGAGTTTCAGCTTTAGCATCATGCCTTCCAAAGAAATCCCAGGGATGATCTCCTTCAGAATGGAATGGTTGGATCTCCTTGCAGTTCAAGGGACTCTCAAGAGTCTTCTCCAACATCACAGTTCAAAAGCATCAATTCTTTGGCACTCAGCCTTCTTTATAGTCCAACTCTCACATCCATACAAGACTACTGGAAAAACCATAGCCTTGACTAGACGGACCTTAGTCAGCCAAGTAATGTCTCTGCTTTTGAATATGCTATCCAGGTTGGTCATAACTTTTCTTCCAAGGAGTAAGCGTCTTCTAATTTCACGGCTGCAATCACCATCTGCAGTGATTTTGAAGACCAAAAAAATAAAGTCTGACACTGTTTCCCCATCTATTTCCCATGAAGTGATGGGACCGGATGCCATGATCTTCATTTTCTGAATGTTGAGCTTTAAGCCAACTTTTTCACTCTCTCTTTCACTTTCATCAAGAGGCTTTTTAGTTCCTCTTTACTTTCTGCCATAAGAGTGGTGTCATTTGCATATCTGAGGTTATTGACGTTTCTCCTGGCAATCTTGATTCCAGCTTGTGTTTCTTCCAGCCCAGTATTTCTCATGATGTACTCTGCATAGAAGTTAAATAAGCAGGGTGACAATATACAGCCTTGACGTACTCCTTTTCCTATTTGGAACCAGTTTGTTGTTCCATTTCCAGTTCTAACTGTTGCTTCCTGACCTGCATACAGATTTCTCAAGAGGCAGGTTAAGTGGTCTGATATTCCCATCTCTTTCAGAATTTTCCAGTTTACTGTGATCCACACAGTCAAAGGCTTTGGCATAGTCAAGCAAGCAGAAATAGATGTTTTTCTGGAACTCTCTTGCTTTTTCCATGATCCAGCGGATGTTGGCAATTTGATCTCTGGTTCCTCTGCCTTTTCTAAAACCAGCTTGAACATCAGGAAGTTCATGGTTCACGTATTGCTGAAGCCTGGCTTGGAGAATTTTGAGCATTACTTTACTAGCATGCGAGATGAGTGCAATTGTGCGGTAGTTGGAGCATTCTTTGGCATTGCCTTTCTTTGGGATTGGAATGAAAACTGACCTTTTCCAGTCCTCTGGCCACTGCTGAGTTTTCCAAATTTGCTGGCATATTGAGTGCAGCACTTTCACATCATCATCTTTCAGGATTTGAAAGAGCTCTACCAGAATTCCATCACCTCCACTAGCTTTGTTCGTAGTGATGCTTTCTAAGGCCCACTTGACTTCACATTCCAAGATGTCTGGCTCTAGATGAGTGATCTCTCCATCATGATTATCTGGGTCGTGAAGATCTTTTTTGTACAGTTCTTCCGTGTATTCTTGTCATCTCTTAATATCTTCTGCTTCTATTAGGTCCAGACCATTTCTGTCCTTTATCAAGCCCATCTTTTCATGAAATGTTCCCTTGATATCTCTAATTTTCTTGAAGAGATCTCTAGTCTTTCCCTTTCTGTTCTTTTCCTCTATTTCTTTGCATTGATCGCTGAAGAAGGCTTTCTTATCTCTTCTTGCTATTCTTTGGAACTCTGCATTTGTATGCTTATATCTTTCCTTTTCACCTTTGTTTTTTGCCTCTCTTCTTTTCACAGCTATTTGTAAGGCCTCCCCAGACAGCCATTTTGCTTTTTTGCATTTCTTTTCCATGGAGATGGTCTTGATCCCTAACTCCTGTACAATGTCAGGAACCTCATTCCATAGTTCATCAAGCACTCTAGATCTATCAGATCTAGGCCCTTCAATCTATTTCTCACTCAATTAAAGGGCTCAACTTAATATGAAAAAAAAAAAATAACCTTTCATCCTTCAGGAGTCAAAGATATGTTTTAAAATAGAAACATCTCCAACACATTTAACACATTTGATATATCACAAGATTCAGTCCCTATACTTTTCAGGCAAAGTTTTCACTACACAGACTATTTCTGTATCCTCAGAAAACAACCAGTGATATAGGATCTAGACACTCAGGTTAAAATAGTCTATCACCCTAGAAAACGAAGTTATCATTGTCTAACCAAAATCTCTCACTCTTAAATTTTAGTTCACTTCCTTTAGGTTTCTGTTGGACCTAAATCCTTTTCCTCATGAAAACCCTTCTTCCTGTAGGATCTGCCAAAGGCAAAGGGAGACTCATAGTTTCTTGGCTCCTTTTTTTTTAATATGTTGAAACTGAAAACACTCAATTTGAAGTTTAGTTCATGTAAATCTCTATAGGTTTTCAAGGTCTCAATGTACAATATTTTCCTTGTAAAAATCTTTCTTTTGTTCAGAAAAAAATTCTAAAAGAATATTTTCATTACAAAAGTCTTGGAGTGTTCTTTTTTTTAACACTGTGTAAGTCCTGCAGAACCATACAAAGTCATTAAGGGTTCAAAATTTTTTTTACTATGAAACGCAAATGAAGAGATATGTAATGCTGCTAATTCTCCTAATGAAGCAAGTCCTTGCCACTTTGAGTCTCTGCAGTTCATTATCATTCATTAAATTATGATCACTAAAGCCATCAACTTAGGTAATAATCTAGCAATGCACTGGTTTTTATAGGTAAAGAAACAGAAGTCTGGCAAGGCTAAATGATTTGCTTAAATGACAAGAATAAGAGAACACAAATCTTCACTTCCAAATTGGACACTCTGCTACATTGCATTTGCATTTTTTAAGATGTTGGGTGAATTATTTATCAAAACTAGTTTCAATTTTAGCTTCAAGAACAAAACAATCTTTCCAGTAGTTGGAAAAAGCAATATAATTCCAAACACTTCCAATTCCTCTACTGCCATTCTCTTTTAAATTCTCTCCAAACAGGCTCTCATTTCCAATGAAATGAGACATTTCCAATGTCTCACCATTTCTTGGTGAGACATCAATAATATCCACATTGCTAAACAGATTAGCCAATCCTCGGGCCTCTTATTAACTAGCCAAATTAGTGCTTCTTCCTTGAAAATTTTCCTCTCTTGACTTCTAGTTACACTCCTCTCTCTCTCTCTTCAGTTTCTTAGACTGCTTTGTTCTTTTATTCTTGTCTCTGCTCAACGTTGGAGGATGCCAGAACTGGGTCCTCAGACCTTCATTGGTTCTTCATCTAATAGGTCCTTCAGTGGTCCCACCTAGCCTCAACCTGATTAACATCATATACACACCTTCTGATCTCAAATTTATGTTTCTGACCCAGACCTCTCCTCTGAACTCTAATCTTATATATCCAACTGCCTTTGTACCATCTCCACTTGGATAACAAAGTCATCTCAAACTTAACCATATAGCCAAAAATAAAGACCTCAGTCTCCCGCTGTTTCTCAAACCTGCTCATGGTTCCTCTTCTCCATCGCAGTAAATCACTACACTATGCTTCCACTCACTCAGGCCAAATCCTCAGAATCTGTCTTGCCTACTATCATTTTTCTCTCACATCTAATTCATCACTAAATCTTTTTGGTCTCATCTCCAAAATATGTATAGAATCCAACTATTTCTCAAACTTTTCACAGCTACCAACTTCACCCAAGATATATCACCCTCTTCTGCACCTGGCTCTGATGACTGGGGGGGGGGGGGGGCACAGCTGTGCCACTGGGTCCCACAAGATACCTTCTATATTAAGGCCATTCTTTCAAGACCAGGAGACATAACCGATATACTTTACATATAGAAACAAACACAAAGAGTTAGGCAAAAGCAGGAGACAAGTGAATACCTTCCAAACATAAGATAAAAACCCCAGAAAAGAACTCAGCGAAACACTAACAGCGATTTACCAGGTAAATAGTTACAAGTCATAAATAAGCTTAACAATCTTGGAAGAAGAATGGATGAACTCAGTGAGCTTCAACAAAGAGAAAGTATCAAAAAGAATCAGTCAAAACTGAAGAAACAATGAAATGAAAAATACACTAAAAGACATCGACAGTAGAATGGAGGATACAGAGAACGGATCAGTGATCTGGAAGATGGAGCAGTGGAAATCTCCCAATTCCAACAGCAAAAAGAAAGCGACTAAGAAAAAGATACAGTTTAAGGATACCTCTAAGACAACATCAAGCATAGTTAACATTCACACTACAGGAGCTCCAGAAGGAGGAAGAGAAAGAAAGGATATGAAACCAATTTGAAGAAATAATAACTGAAAACTTATCTAAATTGGCAAAGGAAACAGACACCTAAGTCCAGGAAGTACCAAGAGTCCCAAACGAGATGAACCCAGAGGGACCCATATAAAGATACATTACACTTAAAATGCCAAATGTTAAAAAAAAAAAAAAAAAGAATCTCAAAAGCAGCAAGAGATAAACACCTAGCTACATACAGGGAATCCTGTAAGACCATCAGGTAATTTTCAGCAGAAATTGTACAAGCCAGAAGAAACTGGCACTATATATATATATATATATACATACACACACACTGAAGAAAAACAGCTTACAATCAAGAATACTGTACCTGGCAAGGTTATCATTTATAACTGAAGAAAAGATAAATAGTTTCCCAGAAAAGCAAAAGCTAAAAGGAGTTCATTCCCACTAAACTTGCCTTACAAAAAAGTATTAAAGGGACTTCTTTAACTAGAAAAGACAAAAACCAAACCAAGCAAAATAAAACAAATTATTAAAGGAAAAAAATCACTGATAAAAGCAAACATATAGCAAAGGTTCAACCATCTGTGGAAAAGGCAATGGCACCCTACTTCAGTATTCTTGCCTGGAAAATCCCATGGATGGAGGAGCCTGGTAGGCTGCAGTCCATGGGGTCGCTAAGAGTTGGACGTGACTGAGTGACTTCACTTTCACTTTTCACTTTCAGGCACTGGAGAAGGAAATGGCAACACACTCTAGGGTTCTTGCCTTGAGAATCCCTGGGACGGGGGAGCCTGGTGGGCTGCCATCTATGAGGTCACAGCTGAAGTGACTTAGCAGCAGCAGCAGCAACCATCTATAAAACTAGCATGAAGGTCAAAAGACAAAATAAAAGTCATTGATATTTAAAATAATCAGTCAAGCAATATACAGAATAAAAAGATATGAATATGACATCAAAAGTATAAAATGTTGAGAATGGAGAAATAAAAATTTAGTGCTTTCAGAAGGTACTTGAACTTAAGTGACTAATTGCTTGTTATATTTACATAGGTTGTTACATACAAACCTCATGGTAACCACAAACACAAAATTGATATTCGATACACAAAAAATAAAGAGAAAGAAATACACACACACACACAAACCAAAAAAAAAGGTCATCAAATCACAAGGGAAGAGAACAAGAGAAGAAAAGAACAGAGGACAACTAAGAAAAATAACCAGAAAACAACTAACAAAATGGCAGTAAGTACAACCTATGACTAATTACTCTAAATGCAAACTGACTAAGTGCTCCAGTCAAAAGAGATAGGGTGGCTGAATGGATTTTTTAATAGCCTGTATCTACACTGCCTGCAAAAGACTCACTTCAGTTGTAAAAACATAGATTAAAAGTGAAGGAATGAAACGAAGATATTCCACACAAAATGAATTGTTGGAGTAGCAATAAGAATATCAGACAAAACAGGCTTTAAAACAAAGAAGAATGTTATATAATTATAAAGGGAACAATCCAATAAAAGGATAATACTTATAATACGCACCCAACAGAGATAAACCTAAGCATAAAACATTAACAGACATAAAGGGACAAATTGAGAGTAATACAATAATAATAGAGGACTGGAACATACTATTTGCATCAATGACTAGCTCATCCAAACAGAAAATCAGTAAGAAAATGTTGGCCTTGAATGACACAGTAGACCAGATGGACATAATAGACTATGATAGAACATTCCATCCCCAAACAGCAAAATACACATTCTTTTCAAGCACACACGGAACATTCTCCAGAGGTTAGGGGTGGGACTCAAAGTTCCAACCCTCTAATCACAGGGATGAGTCTCCTGGCAGTGAGCCCTCATTCTTCAATGGAGTCCAAAAGTCACCTCATTAACAAGACAGGAGCTATCTTTATGGTTCTCATCAATTAGGAAATTTCAAGAGTTTTGAGTTGCATACCAAAAAAGGTGACAAAGATCAAATATTTATTTCATATTACAAATCACAGTATCACATATGTCCACACAGGAAATTGCCCACAAATAGTTATAGAAGTATTATTCATACTAGCCAAAAAGTAGAAACAACTCAAATATCCATTATCGATTAAAAGATAAACTATAAATAAACCATATCTATAAAATGGATTATTATTTGGCCATAAAAATGAATTACTGATATATGCTGTGATGTGTATAATTCTTAAAAACATTATGCTAAAGTGAAAGAAGTCAGTCAAAAAAAGATAACATATGATTCCATTCATATGAAAGTCTAGAATAGGAAAATCCACAGAGACAAAAAGTAAATTAGTAGCTGCTCAAGCCTGGGAGGAGGATAATATGGAAAGGGGGTGGGGGTGAGAGGACAGATAAATAAAAAGGCACAGGGTGTCTCGTTAAAGTGAGGAAGATGTTCCAAACTTGACTGAGGTATGGTGCATATATCTATATCACTGCTGACAGTGACTGCAGTCATGAAATTAAAAGACACTTGGTTCTTGGAAGGAAAGCTATGACAAATCTAGACAGCATATTAAAGAGCAGAGACATCACTTTGCTGACAAAGGTCCATACAGTCAAAACTACAGTTTTCCCAGTAGTCATGGATGTAAGAGTTGGGACCAGAAAGAAGACTGAAGACAAAAGAAATGATGCTTTTGAACTGTGGTGCTAGAGAAGACTCCTGAGATTCGCTTGCACTGCAAGAACTTCAACCCAGTCAGTCCTAAAGGAAAGGTCAAGCCTCATGTTAGCCACCTGATGCGAGAGCCGACTCACTGGAAAACACCTGGATGCTGGGAAAGATTGACGGCAAAGGAGAAGGGGGCGCTAGAGGATGAGACGGTTAGACAGCATCACTAAATCAATGGACGTGAGTTTGAGCAAACTCTGGGACTGTGGGACCGAACTTGGGTCTCCCGCATGGCAGGCAGATTCTTTAATGTCTGAGCCACCTACACTTCCATGTATTTTCATTATGGCAATCCACTCCAGGGTTCTTGCCTGGAGAACCCCAGGGACCGGGGAGCCTGGTGGGCTGCCGCCCATGGGGTTGCACAGAGTCGGACATGACTGAAGCAACTTAGCAGCAGCAGCAGCAGCAAAACATACAGCTTGCCCCCCACTATTATGCAGAGGCCCAAAGCAATCATGTGAAGGCCTTAAGGTCTCTGTCAAATGCCTGAGACTATATCCCAAATCTTATCCATTACTTCATCTAGCTAAATTCAACCACAGATGCCAGAGCACTTTGAATAGCTATAAGCAAAGTTATTAATATAATTATTAAATTGCACACATCATTTATTTGCTTTTCAGTTGTATCAGGGACTGTGAAAAACTACCATGTGTAAAACAGTCATAAAACCTGTTACTGTTGGAAGTGACCTTAGAGATGTTCAAATCCAATTCTGCCATTTTATAATTGAGATAATGGATACAAAAATGTAAACAGACTTTTCCAATGTCACTCAGTAATCCAGTAAATCTCCATTCAAGGCCCTTTCTGTCCACTGGTGATTCCAAGTTGATAACCAACCAGAAGTACAAGGGAATCGAAAACTCTTATTATACACACAAACAGAAAATGACATACAAAGATAATATTACAATCCATTATTATGAGTTAGTAAACTAAAGGTTATTAGTATGTTTTAATTTCTATTCTCATCTTTAAGTTCAAAAACACTTTGAATCACAATGAAACTAGAAACGCTTTTGCTGAATTATACATACAATTAATTTTATGGAGCCAATTTAAGTTAATCATTTTCTATTATTTAATTCAAAATAACTAATTTATTAGTCATTTTTTATTAGCATACTAAGTTTCCGTTAGTTTGAATTGTGATTGCCAAAATAAAGGAAAGTCAACTACAACAAGTTTTCCTATTTGGTAACAACTGGAAGGGAGCACACCACAATAAAATTTATTCCAATAATTTTCATATCATATCAAAATAAATATCACGATGAACTAGTTTCCATTTATGATTTGAGGCAGTTTTTTGAGTTCTCTTCACAGCAACATCATTTCATAAAAGCTTTTTGGAGGAAAGCAAACTGTGGTGTCACAGAAAAGAATTTTTACTTTACATTTTGCCAACGTCCGATTCATTCCTATAGAAGAAACATATTTAGCCTATTCCAAGCTTACAGTGTTGGTCTGCATCACAACTGGCATCTTCAGTTCAGTCACTCAGTCATGTCAGACTCTTTGCGACCCCATAAATTACAGCATGCCAGGCCTCCCTGTCCATCACCAACTCCCAGAGTTCACTCAAACTCATGTCCATCGAGTCAGTGATGCCCATCCAGCCATCTCATCCTCTGTCGTCCCCTTCTTCCTTCTGCCCCCAATCCCTCCTAGCATCAGGGTCTTTTCCAATGAGTCAACTCTGAACATTTAACAAATTAAAACATTGTAACACATGAGGTATCTCACTGAGACAGCTAACACAGTAAATGATCACTCTTTATTCAAATATTAAAATTTTTATTTTTCATCAACATTGAATTTACTAAGGTTATACGTACAGCATAGAGGAGGACAGGTTATTGTTTTCATCATTTGAAGAACAAACAAACAAAAATCCCAGAGTTCTTTCTCCCTCTAAACTCCTCCCCCTGCCAATTCTTTAACAGCTGAAACCTGCCACATTTAAAACCAAGTAATAATTTGAACTCTCACATGCTTGTCAAAAGCACAAGGAAAGAATTTGAGATTCTCAATATCAAGTTTTCATTGTGAAGTAGCTGTGTCAAAGTCTTCTAGTGAAAAGAGAATTTCAATAAAAATGTGAGAGAACAGTGGGGGAGGACTTCAAGAAACCACTGCTTTATTTCTTCGACTGGGCAGTGAGTTGTGCTAATAAAAGTCAGGTGGATGCTAGACAGCCAGCCCCAGGGCTCCCCAGGCAATGCTACCCTCACATTGACAATGAGGGCTCCTATGAGCCTCACAGAAAGGTGCCACTTTAAAGAGAAACTGAAAAAAGTAAAGAGGATCAAATTACCGCGCAGCAGCTGAAACCCATGGCTTTAGGGCAAAAAAAAATAAAGTGATTGTACTTCAACTACCTTTAAAGAGCACCGCCATACCAAATTACATGCATTTCTACTGGAAGAGAGGACACATTACCATCTGTGAGCCGAACTAATGATGATCTGGTGCGACGATCAGTAGATTCAATTAACAAATGAATGGCTTATTTTCATCTCTTCAATTCGTTAGTAATTATTGCTTACAAGCTTCCCTGTGTCTCACACAACAGGTTTTTCTCCCCCTAACTTGAGGGTTATCTTGAGAATGCTCTCAAGTTGGGTGTTAGCTGTTAAAGTACTGCTGCTGAATACCCACTGTACCACTCTGCCTTAAACATTCTTTAGTCTCAAATTTTTTAAGTTAATTAACTCTAATTTTTATATCATTGCTCTGGTTTTCATGATTCCACGCTTTCCAGGTTTGGGTACCACTGTGCAAGCACCCCAAACAAGCCATCTCCCTGGCTGAGACATGAGCAGTTATCAGGGAGCAAACTTTGCAGTTATGCAGGAGAGCAATTCTTTGTTACAACTGTATTCAGCTACACATTTTAAATGGTTCTGAAACTTACTGACACGCAGTTTCAAGGCATAAGAAACAACGTAATCATAAGGAATAACAAAGAACAAGTATTTCCCTTACCTGGGTCGTGGAAAGGCACCAAAGCAAAGTTGAAAAGAGGTCTCTTAGGTCTTTTCAAAGACGTCTCCAAAATTTTGGAAGCCCCCTCGATCACCTGAACTAGATCATCATACATGGAACCAGTCACATCAAACACAAAAGCCAAGGTGGAGGCCCCCTCGGGAATTTCTTCTGCCTCGACCTCGGACTGGGGGATTGCATCCTGCGCTTGGGAAGGATAAAGAAGAGCGAGCAGGAGCATGGTGTGGATCATGTCCCAGGAAATCATTGTCTTTTTTTTTTTTCCTGGAGCGCCCAAGCACTCGGCTGAACCCTCCTCAGCAGGCAGCGGGTTTCCTCTCGGGGAAATGTATTCGACTCCAGAAACCTCTTTGAACTTGCCAAAGCTGGGGGCTGAGAATCCGATGGCGACTAGCACCCAACCCGAAATCCCTGCACGGGGCTGGGCAAGCAAAGATGCGACAGCCTTCGTCCGGACGCAGACTCCTTCGGGACGGCCGAGTGCCCGCGGCCCGGGCGGCGTGTGGCTGAGTGCGGGCGGCACGCCGGGCCCATGCCCCGGGGACTGCTCCGAGCCAGCGGCGCCGCGCAGAGTCCGCTGCTCCCGCCGCCGCCGCTCTCCGCCGGGACCAGCCGCCGCGGCTCCCAACTTTCCACTGCGCGCCGCCCGCCCGCGAGCGGGCCGGGGAGGGGAAGACGGGCTCGGCCTCGCCTCCTGATTGGTCGAGGGGACGCCCCCCACCTCCGCCTGGCTCTGGGGCCCCGCCTCTGGAGGGCAACTTCTCCCCACCGAGTCCCGAGTCAACTGAGTATCAGGGACGCGCTCCCGGGGTCCCCTCCGCGCCCACCTGCGCGGCGCCTCCCCTCCAAAACCCCGGGGTAAACAATGGCTTGCAAAACTGTGTGGCGAGGTCCCGAACCGAGGGACCCTGCGCTAACCCAGTGCACAAAGGGGGATTGCCTTTTTTTTTTTTTCCTACGATGCAAAACGCTGCTTCAGACGCCTCTTTCGTAATACCCCCCGCCTGCCCCCAAGAAGCCAAGACCACCCCCCTTGCGCAGCCCAGCTTCCCGTCTTCAGCCCTCAACCCAGCCGGGAGGGGGAGCTGGAACGGTCCTCCCGGCTGGGCTCCAGCCACATTATCACTCTGATCTCCTCGGGTACTGTGGGACTTTGGTGGGGAGGGAGGGAGGAGAGAGCTGGACCGGCCAGAAACAGGACAAGGAAAAGGGTTGTAGAGGGAAACGAGAGAGAGACAGCGGGGGCCTGGGTAGTCACTGAGTGTAGGTGGACAGGTGGTGGGAGTCAAAGCAGCTGGGTGTGATGAGTACCGGATGGAGGCTCAGCGCACCGGATGGGAGGGCGAGAGGCACCGTCTGAAGGAGAAAATTGAATTTTTGTTAAATTTCACTATCAAGATGCATGCTTGCCGAGCATCATAAATCCTCCCTCAGCATAATGAGGCAGAATAATATCATTTCATATTTCCTCCCATAGACACCCGTGTGCCCAGCCTCAGCCAAAGACCCATTACAAAGGTGTGGCATTTTCTTGCTGATAAGTGAGGAAACCTCGCCCTGAAAAACAGTACAGCGTTTTTCCATCTTGTCATTATTACATACATTTTGGTACCAGTAACAGATAAGAAAGTGGACAAAGAAAGTCAACCATAAGCTGAAGGTTCTTTGCCTCTTTTTAATAAAAATGTATTCACATCCTGCCAAAGGAGCTGCTATCCGGATCCTGGCATTTAAAGAGGGGCCAGCAGGCATCTTGATCCAGTTGGAATGCCTGTTAGACCACCCATCCAACACGGAGGCAGCCTCAGGAAGAGCCTGCTCCCCTGAGCCTCTTAGACTTTAATCTGCAACTGTCTTCCCTTTCAGACCCAGCGACTCTGGAACCTGAGTTTATGATACCTATAAGTCATGTCATTTAAAGGAAGCAGCCTAGCCATTTGGGCTGAGTGAGAATATGAGAAGAAAGGAGGAAAGTATTTCCTCTCTAAGTAGTATTTAGAAAATGCTATTTGAGTAACCTACTCCTTTGTTTATCTTAAGAGGATTGCATTCTAAGTCTTAGAGACTTCACTGAGACCTGAGCTGTTCCAGGTGTTCAGGGAAGGTGGTAGAGCTTGCTGATTAAGACTTCTGGGTCAGATAATCTGGGTGCAATGCCCAGCTGTGACCCTTAATTACCGTGTATCTTCAGAAGTTACCTACCTCTTCATGTATTTGTTGATTCAGCTGTAAATGGAAATAATGACAGAAGCGACCTAATAAGGATTCAGTGATCTATCTTGGAAATTATTTCATGTACACTTGAAAAAAATGTTGTTTGGTGGGAATTCTACATAAATGTCAATTAGTTTGGTAGTGTTGTTTGAATCTTCTGTATTCTTATTGATTTCTGCCTTCCTAACAGAACAAGCAGAATCAAAATCTGACCTAATTGTGGATTTGTCAATTACTTCTGGTCCTTTTATGCATGAAGCCTGTAATTATATGCATAAATACTTAGGATTATTATGTCAACTTGACTAATTGATATGTTTATCATTGTGAAGTTACATTCATTATCCCTGGTAATATTATTTACTGTGGAATATGCTTTGT
>SJYC01065982.1:0-102380 GCA_006408675.1 Madoqua kirkii | reverse complement strand
GGTCCTTTTATGCATGAAGCCTGTAATTATATGCATAAATACTTAGGATTATTATGTCAACTTGACTAATTGATATGTTTATCATTGTGAAGTTACATTCATTATCCCTGGTAATATTATTTACTGTGGAATATGCTTTGTCTAATGTTAATATAGCACTCCGGTTTTGATTTTAGCATGTTATATAACACTTTTTGTGTTTTAGCATGATATGTAACTTCCCATCCTCACTTTTAACTTATTTGTGCATATTAAAATGTGTTTCCTGTAGTCACCTTAACATTGGGTCTTGCTCCTTTTATTCAAACAATCTCAGCCTTTAACTGAGCTCTTTAGAACTCATACTGTTTCCATTCAGTATGATTGTGGATATGGTTGGGTTGAAATCTGTCATCTTGCTATTTGCTTTTTATATGGTCTTCTGTTCTTTGTTTCTTTTTTCCTGTTTTTCTGCCTTCTTTTGGGTTGATTGAATGTTTTTTATGATTCCATTTTATCTCTATTGCTAGCTAATTAGCTATAACTATTTTATTTTAGTGGTTGTTATAGTGTTTATCCTAGAGGAGGATTTGGCAACCCATTCCAGTATCCTTGCCTGGAGAACGCCATGGACGGAGGAGCCTGGAGGGCTACAGTCCATGGGGCCCGCAAAGAGTCAGACAAGGACTGAGTGACTAAGCACATAGTGTTTGTAACTGTGCTTTCCCGGTGACTCAGTAGTAAAGAATCTGTCTGCAAACAGGAGACATGGGTTCAACTCCTGGGTTGGGAAGATCCCCTGGAGAAAGACTGGACAACCCACTCCAGTATTCTTGCCTGGAAATTCCCACGGACAAAGGAGCCTGGAGGTGGGAAATCCCATGGACAGAGGGGTGGAAGGGCTACAGTCCATGGAATCACAGAACAGTCAGGCAGGACTGAGAAACTAAATAACAACAGTGTTTAAATATATATCACCATCTTCCTTCAAGTAATGCTATACCACGTCACATACAGTAAAGAAAGTGAAGTCGCTCAGTCGTGCCGACTCTCTGCAACCCCATGGACAGTAGCTGCACCAAGCTCCTCCGTCCATGAGATTTTTCAAGGCAACAGTACTGGAGTGGGTTGCCATTTCCTTCTCCAGGGAATCTTCCCAACCCAACGTGTCCGACTCTCTGCAACCCCATGGACTGTAGCCTATGAGACTCCTCCATCCATGGGATTTTCCAGGCAAGAGTACTAGAATGGGTTGCCATTTCCTTCTGCAGGGGATCTTCCTGACCCAGGGATCGAACCCTGGTCTCTGGCATTGTAGGCAGACGTTTCACCATTTGCGTCCCCAGGGAAGTTCCATACAGTTACACACCACGTCATATACAATAAAAGAACCTCAGAATAATATACTCCCATTAATTTCCTCCCAATCTTTTTTGCTATTTTCATCCATTTTATTTTACAATATTTTAAACCCAACACTATATTAATGTAACTGTTAAAGTAGTCAATTATCTTTTTTTAAATATTTAAATAATTTACAAATGAGCATATTTACTCATGTAGTCGCCATTTCTGGTGTTGTTCATCTTTGTGTAAATCCAGGTTTTCATCTGGTATCATTTTCCCTCCCCATGAAGCGTTTGCTTTACTGGTTCCCATAGTGCCATTCTGCTGGTGATGAATTATTTCACTTTTGTGTGTTCAAAAAATTCTTTGTTTCACCTTTGTTTTTGACAGTTTGGGGGTTTTGTTTCGTTTTTGTCTGTGGGTTGTTTTTATTTATTTAGCTGGATAGAGGATTCTAGGTTGGCAGGTTTTCGTTTTCCTTTTGGTACCTTAAAGGTATTACTCCACTGTTGTTTTTCTTGCACTATTTCCAGTGAAAAATTTCTATCATATATATTTTGTCCTTTTATATGAAATAATTAACATATATGAGGCCATGAAATTGTTATCTAGTTCACTGATGGTCTCTTCAGTTTTTTAAACTACTATTTTCTTTTCTTGTTATGTTTCAATTTTTTAGTTTTCAGGCTATTTCTTAAAGTTCACTAATCTATTTCTCTTTACTGTTTATTCTGCCAGTTGTCTCATCCAGTGTACCTGACGTCTCAGCCACTGCAGTTTTTATTTCTGGAAGTTCTCTTTGAGTCTTATATATCACTTCAGTTCAGCTGCTGGGTCAGAATCATATATATATATGTCTTCCAGTCTCATTTGAAGTGTGTGAATATTTGGAATACAGTTTTAATAACTTTTTATGTCCTTGACTGGTAATTCTAATATCTGTATCAGCTCTACATCAGTTTCAATTAATCAGTGTTTCTCTTTAGTATAGGTTGTATTTTCTTGCTTCCTTTCAGGTCTCACATTTTCTGATTGAATGTCAGACATATGAATTTTACCTTTATATTATGAATTTATACTAGATATTTGTGTATTTTTATAAATATTCTTGAACTCTATTCTAGACAGACTAAAGTTATTTGGAAAGAGTTTGATCCTATTGTGACTCATTTTTAAAATTTGTCATGTCAGACCAAAGCACTATTCAGTAGAGAGTGAATTATTCTGCATTGCTGAGGAAAGACTCTCCTGAATGCTCCACCCAGTGCACTTTGCAGCATGAAGTTTTCCGGTCTGGCAGGTAGGGGCAGAGCTATCCGCATCCCTGTGTGAGCGTGGACACTGTCAACTTTACTCTTTCAGGTGGTTTTTTCCTCACATGCACATTGCTGGTCAGCACTCAGCTGAGTATACAAGGAGGGTTCTCCTCCCCACTCCATTTGATTCCACCTCCGCACACAATGACCTGGAAATTCTCTGAAGATGGTGAACTGGGACAGTTATAGGACTTGTTTCCCATCTCTCTGGGATCATTGTCCTTCTTTGCCTGAGAGCAAAATGAAAAGTATGCTTATGATGCACTTAGCCCAGTGCCTGGCAATGCAGCAAGTACTCAATCAAGTTTAGTAATATTATTACCATTATATTTATTTGAAGTTACAGCATTGCAAGTTTGAAGCTATGTGTATATGCACTGGGGACACAATGCTTTGGAAAAGATGGATAATTAAGGAGGCATTTTTATTTGTTTATAGACGATCTTTTGTAGCTTCACTAGCATCCTGAAATCGAAGTGGGTGGTAACCCTTAAGAACACGTTTAAGGTTTACCATGATGGGGAAAACAGGTGATAAAGAAAAGGGATACTTAGTGTAAATACAGTGCACTCTCCACTCCAGTCTCATATAACTGATGACTATGATTTGCAACATGAGGGAGACGTAGATGGTTCTCCCACTGCTTTTCGATAAAATTTGAACTCTTTTTTCAAATGCAGATCTCTAGGGACCAAGTAGCCCTGTACAGAAATGTTATTTACACTTTAAAATAAATGACTCCCTGAAAGTAGATGTTGGCAGGCAGTCAGCTAAGAACACCAAGAATATATAATGGGAGAAAGTGATTGGGTTAGGAAGAAGGAAGGGTGGGGCAAAAAAGATGGTGATGCTTAAGTCAGAGTATTGCCCAGAAATAACAATATATACTTCTGGGAAATAACAGAGTATTTCTCAGAAATAACGATAATAATAAATGGTAATATATAGCCTTTTTCACACTTGTGTTATTAAAAACACTCTGTGAGGCTGAAGGAACACTAGTCTATGAATCAAGTGACTTCAACCACTAATTGTTTTCTGTTCTGTCACTCACAAGCAGGTCATACTAAACAATTTCTAAAATTTGTTTGAGCTGTAACATTCTCTGTTGGTCTTAGCTGAAGTTCCCGGAAAGCAGAGCCTGAAATGAAGGTCTGGGGTGTGATGCCAGGGTGCAGGCATGAGGGGCAGAGGGAAAGACACAGCAGAAAAGGAGAGCCGGTATTAAAGTACACTCTCTAGT
Organism: Madoqua kirkii; assembly: GCA_006408675.1. Lineage (NCBI taxonomy): Eukaryota > Metazoa > Chordata > Mammalia > Artiodactyla > Bovidae > Madoqua > Madoqua kirkii. Next base: position 98,495 of record SJYC01065982.1, on the reverse strand, counting down.
TGCCCTCTGCTTTCAGCTACTGGCTACTGGGTCCTATAGGACAGACTGAAACCCTTATGTTAGCCCCTCAACGTTGTGAAGGAGCAAGGGAAATGAAGGAAGTAACAGAGGAAATTAGCTAGCCATCAGCAACCATCCTCACTGGTCAAAGACTGATCCCATCAGGCCAAAAACCCCACAATTTGGGGTCCTACAAATATGTGTGCTGATCTGATTTCCTTGGCATCCTGCCCAAGGCATCAATAGGAAAGCCCAGGGCAGAGACAAGAGAAGCACAGGAGACGCCAGAGGCAAGATGCTGCCAGGTCACACCTGCATGAAGGTGGCTGGAGCTTGTGTTATATCCTGAGGCATGAAAAGACACTGAAGGAATTTAAATTAAAGAGCAAAAAAGCAAAATATTAGTTATACTTCAGCAAAATCAGACAATGTGTGAGAAATGGAATAAGGGAAGTAAACTTAGGCTGCAGGAATAATATTAACAACATCCTTCATCCAACAAAACTGAGACTTGGCCAGTTTCTGCAATTGGCCTTAAGGTCATGGTTGGTGAGGAGCGGAACCAGGATTTGGACACAGGCAAGCTGATTCCCGAGCTCCTGCCCTTCACTGCTTTGCACTGCTGCCTCAGGCTCCAAATTATGAACTGGTATAACAGCAATGGATAAGACAAGGGGAAACTTAATACATAAGGAGTCTGAGATTAACATACACACACTGCTATCTATAAAATATATCTACTATTGTGGCAAAGATTCCCTAAGAAGAAATAAAGTAGTCCTCATAGTCGACTAAAGAATCTGAAATGCAGTACTTAGGTGCAGCCTCAAAAAAGAGAAAATGATCTCAGTTCATTTCCAAGGCAAGCCATTCAACATCACAGTAATCCAGGTCTATGCCCCAATCACTGACGCCATAAAAGATGAAGTTGACTGGTTTTATGAAGACCTACAACACCTTCTAGAACTGACATCAAAAAAGAAAAAAGATATCCTTTTCTTCATAGGGGGTTGAAATGCAAAACAAGGAAGTCAAGAGATACCTGGAGTAACAGATAAGTTTGGCCTTGGAGTACAAAATGAAGCAGGGCAAAAGCTATAGGGGTTTTGTTAAGAGAACACGCTAGTGGTAGCAAACCCCTTTTTCCAACAACTCAAAGGACAACTCTACACATAGACATCACCAAATGGTCAATACTGACATCAGATTGAATATTTTCTTGCAGACAAAGAGGGAGAAGCTCTATACAGTCAGCAAAAACAAGACTGAGAGCTGACTGTGGCTCAGTTCATGAATTCCTTATTGCAAAATTCAGGCTTAAATTGAATAAAGTAGGAAAAATCACTAAACCATTAAGGTATGACCTAAATCAAATCCCTTATGATTATACAGTGGAGATGATGAATAAACTCGAGGGATTAGATCTGGTAGACACAGTGCCTGAAAGACTATGGACAGAGGTTCATAACATTGTATAGGAGGCAGCAACCAAATTCACCCTAAAGAAGAAGAAATCCAAGAAGGCAAAGTGGTTGTCTGAGGAAGCTTTACAAATAGCAGAAGAAATAAGAGAAGCAACAGGCAAAGGACAAAGGACAAAAGGAAAGATAGACCCAACTGAATACAGAGTTCCAAAGAACAGCAAGGAGAGTTAAGAAGGCCTTCTTAAATGAACACTGCAAAGAAATAGAGGAAAGCAACAGAATGGGAAATACTAGAGATTTCTTCTGGAGAAGGCAATGGCACCCCACTCTAATACTCTTGCCTGGAAAATCCATGGACAGAGGAGCCTGATAGGCTGCAGTCCATGGGGTCCCTGAGAGTCGGACATGACTGAACGACTTCACCTTCACTTTTCTCTTTCATGCATTGGAGAAGGAAATGGCAACCCACTCCAGTATTCTTGCCTGGAGAATCCCAGGAACGGCGGAGCCTGGTGGGCTGCTGCCTATGGGGTCGCACAGAGTCAGACATGACTGAAGCGACGCAGCAGCAGCAGCAGCAGCAGCAGAGATTTCTTCAAGAAAACTGGAGATATGAGGGAAGCATTTCATGTAAGGATGGACACAATAAAGGACAGAAATGGTAAGGACCTAATTGAAGCAGAAGAGATTAAGAAGAGGTGGCAAGAATACATAGAAGATTTATACAAGAAAGTCTAAATGACCGAGATAACCACAACAGTGTGATCACTCACCTAGAGCTGGATATCCTGGAATGTGAAGTCAAGTGGGTTTCAGGAAGAATTACTACAAAAATAGCTAGTGGAAGTAATGGAATTCCAGCTGAGCTATTTCAAATTCTTAAAAATGATGCTGTTAAAGTGCTGCACTCAATATGTCAGCAAATTTGGAAAACCCAGCAGTGGCCACAGGACTGGAAAAGGTCAGTTTTCATCCAAATCCCAAAGATAGGCAATGCCAAAGAATTTTCAAACTACCAAATAGTTGCAATCATTTCACATGCTAGCAAGATTATGCTCAAAATCCTTCAAGTTAGGATTCAGCAGTACCTGAACCTAGAAATTCCCAGATGTACAAGCTGGGTTTCAAAGAGGTAGAGGAACCAGATGTCAAATTGACAACATTCGTTGGATCATGGAGAAGGCAAGGGAATTCCAAAAAAATCTGCTTCGTTGATTACACTAAAGATTTTGACTGTATAGATCATAACAAACTGTGGAAAATTCTTAAAAAGAGTACAAGACCACCTTACCCATCTCCTGAGAAACCTGTATTCGGGCCAAGAAGCAATAGAATCAGGACAACAAACTGGTTCCAAACTGGGAACTACAAGACTACATATTGTCACCTTGCTTTATTTAAATTCTATGCAAAGTGCACCATGTAAATGCCAGGCTGGATGAACCACAAGCTGGAATCAAGATTGCTGGAAGAAATATCTGCAACCTCAGATATGCAAATGATACCACTCTAATGGCAGAAAGTGAAGAGGAACTAAAGAGGCTCTTGATGAGGATGAAAGAGAGAGAAAAAGCTGGCTTGAAACTCAACATTTAAAAAACGAAGATCATGGCACCCAGTCCCACCACTTCCTGGCAAATAGAAAGGTAAAAAGTGGAAGAAGTGACACATTTTATTTTCTTGAGCTCCAAAAGCACTATGGAAATGACTGCAGCCATGAAATTAAAAGACGTTTGCTCCTTGGGAGGAAAGCTATGACAAAACTGGACAGCATATTAAAAAGCAGAGACATCACTTTGCTGACAAAGGTCAGTATTGTTAAATCTATGGTTTTTCCAGTAGTCATGTACAGATGTGAGAGTTGGACCATAAAGAAGGCTGAGTGTCAAAGAATTGATGCTTTTGAACTTGGTGTTGGAGAAGACTCTTGAGAGTCTCTTGAACTGCAAGAACTTCAAACCAGTCCATCCTAAAGGAAATCAACCCTGTTTATTCACTGGAAGGACTGATGTGAAGTTCTAATACTTTGGCCACCTGATGCAGAGAGCTGACTCACTGGAAGAGACTGTGATGCTGGGAAAGATTGAAAGCAAAAGGAGAAGGAGTGGCAGATGATGAGATGGTTAGACAGCGTCACCTACTAAATGAATATGAATCTGAGCAAACTCTGGGAATTAGTCAAAGACAGGGGCTTGGTATGCTACAGTCCACGGGCCACAAATAGTCAGACGCAACTTAGTAACTGAATAACAGTAGCAATATATAAAATAGATAATCAACAAGGACATATTGCATAGCACAGAGAACTCTACTCAATATTCTATAATGACCAAAATGGGGAAAAAATTCTGCAAAAAGTCCCCAAGAATATATATATATATATATATATATAAATGGCAACCCACTCCAGTACTCTTGCTTGGAGAATCCCATGGACAGAGGAGCCTGGTGGGCTGCAGTCCACAGGGTCACAAACAGTCAGACATGACCGAGCAGGCACACCATGCGCTATATACATAGCACAAGGAACTCTGCCCAATATTTTGTAATAACCTATAATGGAAATTATATCTGAAAAAAATGTGTGTATATATATATATATATATATATATGTATGTATGTATGTATATGTATAACTGAATCACTTTGCTGTATACTTAAAGCTAACATAACATTGTAAATCAACTAGACTCTAATATAAAATAAAAGTTTAAAAAAATGCCACTGCTTTTTAATATATTGACTTTGTATACCACAACCTTGCTGAATTTGTTAATTTGTTATCTGTTTAATAAGATGTGGTTTTTCATACAGATTCTTAGGACTTTCTACATATGTGATTACATTATTTGCAAATAAAGACAGTTTTACTTTTTTTTTAAGTAACAAAAATATTTGGCAATTTCCCATTGCCTTTTATGAAAGATCTGCAGAGGTAATTCCAAACAAGCACAAGCCAAAAACATTATTTAAAGTTTCCACGGACAGAGACCAGGATGAGAGGGAAAATCAAGTTCCATGGTAGCTGACAGCTATCCTTTCTTGGTCAACCCTAAATACTACCCTAGATTACCTCCAAGATGTCCTAGAAGATCCTTGGAGGTAAAGGATGGGAGTTCAGAAGGGAGTAGCTCCTCCTGGAAACAAAGACACAATGCAGATTTTGCAGTGAGGTGCAGTAGATTGCAGAACATCTCCTGTTTCATGCTGCTGCTACTGCTGCTAAGTCACTTCAGTCGTGTCCAACTCAGTGCAGCCCATCAGGCTCCCCCGTCCCTGGGATTCTCCAGGAAAGAACACTGGAGTGGGTTGCTATTTCCTTCTCCGATGCATGAAAATGAAAAGGGAAAGGGAAGTCGCTCAGTCATGTCAGACTCTTTGTGACCCTGTGGATTGCAGCCCACCAGGCTCCTCTGCCCATGGGATTTTCCAGGCAAGAGTACTGGAGTTGGGTGCCATTGCCCTCTGTTTCATGCTAACAATCACCAAATTCGCTCTCAGAAGTCCTCTTTACGAAGATTCTTATCTTTGCTATATTTTAGGATGGAAATATGAACAGGTAATGTGTTTTAAAAAGTGGTCTAGCATATTTATAGCAAAGTCAACACTAAAATCTTCTCTCCAATTCAGTTTTCACCTTGGAATTCTTTTACCTATTCTGGAGAAGATCAGACTCTGCTCACTGGCTAAGAATTTTAAGAGATCACCTAATTGGAAGCATTTATCACACTAGGCCTAATAAAGCCTAGCTCAGGAAAACATTGCCTTAAATGACTGAGTTCTCAAGACAATTGCTATAAAGTAATGCGTCTATACACCGCTTATTGTAAACTGCCTCGTGCAACTCACTAGATGGTTTGACATTATCCTCAATGATCTTCCCCCAAACGTCTAGTTCTCCATGTAACGAGCCCCAGGATTATTTGATGTTTACTTTAGCACATTTCTACAGGGTAAGTAATGGGCTATTCTTTACAATACAATGAATTAAAAGTAGAGTACTTTTGCACCATAAGTACATTTGTACTTTGACCGTAGTGGTTGTACTTGGCACCACTATGAAACTTAAAATAAATAATACAGTTAGATTATTTTTTTCTCGTCTCCCTTAAGAAGGCAATAAAAGGATGGAAAGCCACTGTGTTGTAACTGGAAAATTAATCACATCAAATATTCTCATACTAATCAAGTTATAAGCCTGGAATTGGCTTATATAAAACAGATGTTTACACTCTTATTCTCCTTTGGTACAAATGTCAAGAGAAGAAAGAACAGCATAACTCTTCCATGGCGTGCTTTGCGGAGTAGAACATTCTACTTTTACATTTTTAATGAAGCCACAAAGCTTGTGGTCAGCCAGGGGGACAGCCAGGAGAGGGAAAGCGCTGCGACTGAGTCTTCGGCCCTTTGTAAGCCAAAATCCCTGTTGTCTGTTATGGTGGGAAGGACGCTGCCTAAGGAAGAGGGAATATGTGTCTGGTGGTTCGTCCAAAGGGAGCCTCCCTTTTGGCTCAGCCTCTGTCCTAGTTCTCTAGAACTCAGGACTCTGTTTTGCATTTCAACGGTGAGCTCTTCACAAGGACCTCAGCTATCCACCCCCCACCCCTAAAATACACCAAGAGACCTACAAGCTGTCATCAGACTACTTGGGGAGGACTTTGAAAGCTTAACTGAACACTTAATGGAGGAGAGAGGCTTGAACCAAGAATGTCTCAGATTCCCTTTCTGGGGAAAAAAAAAATGGAAGAAATTAAAATTTATTCTCAGTGACCTCTCTCTAGATGTCCTTTCAAACCTCCATCCCCTCTCACAGAAAGCTGCTGTCCCCATAAAGCCAGGGCAATACTCACATACTCAGTCTTTTCTTCTCCTTTATCTCAATTCAAATGCCAGAAAAGATTTTAAGAGTATTTTTCTACTCCAGGGTCTTCATTTTACAGAGAGAAAACTGAGTCCCAGAGAGTGACTTGTCCAAGGTCTCATAAAATTTTGAAGTAGGGCTTGGAAGTATATTTTGGACGCATAATTATCACTTTTCTACCTCATTAGCTGTATTAGCTAATATTTACTGAGTATTTAAGCAATTTTTATGTATGAATACAGTTAACTGCCTTCAGTTCTCATCCCAAAACTATGAGATGTTTAACATAATGACTCCCATTTCACAGAAGAGGAAATTAAAGATGAAATGCACACAAAGGGGTTAGATCATCTGGCCTGGTTCTCTATCTGGTTCTCACTCTTCTCTTCACTTTTAGTCTCCTCCTTTTGCCTTCAGTCCACATTTTTCCTATTATTTTACAGTAAAATTGAAAATTTTAATAATCACACTTTGAAGTAATTACCTTATAGTATAAGTTTTCAAAGTTTTATTAGTAATATAATAAAAAATTACTTTATTGGCCTTTTCAGAGGAAAAAAATACTATAATCTTAATTTCTTTTGCTTTGTCCATTATCCATGAAGCAGTCTTTGGATGCTTATTATTATATGTATATAATGAGCTTTTCCTGCCCCTAAGCCTAGTTCTGAGCTTCCTCCCTCATTATGTATCAATTCAAACTAATTTTATATTTTTTCCCATGATTCCATGAATTCGTTGAGAATAAGGGCTTGAAGGCGGGAGAAGGGGACAACAGAGGATGAGATGGTTGGATGACATCACCGACTCAATGGACATGCATTTGAGTAAACTCATGGGAGTTGGTGATAGACAGGGAGGCCTGGCGTGCTGCAGTCCATGGGTCGCAAAGAGTCAGACATGACTGAGCGACTGAACTGAACTGAAGGGCTATATTGGGGTCATCTTCATAAACATATTGTGCTCGACATGCAGTAGGAATTCAATAATGTTTCTTTAATGAACTGCTGAATTTATAATGGTTAATAATAATGACAACAGTAATAACAATTGCCATCTAAGGGATATTTTAACCATGTTCTTGTCACATAAGTGAAATAAAAACATTCAATATTCACAATGATAAGATAAATATTTCTATAATCATTTCAAAGATGAACAAACTAAACTAAGAATGGAAAGCAATTTGCCCAAGATCACATTGGTAGTACAAGGTGCATCTAGGAGTTAAACTCAGGTCTTTCAGGACTCTTTCTAGTATACGTCATCACCATCGTGCAAAATAATGTCATTATTAGCCTGAACCTGACATTTATAGGAAAAATAAATGTTCTGCAAAAAGAATTATGTATCTAAGGCCAAATTATGTATTTAAATCATCTTGCTTACATGAAGCTATCTTTAACTCCAGATAGATAGTCAAAGAGTTGTAAAAGTGAGGACAATTTAGCAAGATGTAGTTTTTTTGGGGAAAAAAAAGGCAACTCTGATAAAAGGGAATAGTGTGAAGCTGTGAATATTTTATTAAGCTACTCATCTGTTTATTAGAAACATCTATCAATGCCTGTGACCAGTTTCTATTAACAACAAGAGAAAGACCAATATTCTAACATCAATTTGATTCTGAAGAATAAGAAAAGGTATTGGAGTACAGCTCAGATGGTAGACATAACCCATTTTCTGTTTTCATTTCTAGTCTAACTACAATGTATTTTTAGGGATGAAACTTTTTTTCTCTTTTTGCAGACCTCCCTTCCATGTTTTCAAATAGGGATTTTCCCTAGGCAAAAAGTCCAAGAATTCAGGGAGGGAAGAGAGCTTTGAAAATCAGAGAAGAAGAAGAAGAGAAGTCGCTCAGTCGTGTCCGACTCTTTGCGACCCCGTGGATTGTAGCCTACCAGGCTTCTCTGTCCATGGGATTCTCTAGGCAAGAACACTGGAGTGGGTTTCCATTTCCTTCTCCAGGGAATCTTCCCGACCCAGGGATTGAACCCCGGTCTCCCGCATCAGAGGCAGACACTTTAACCTCTGAGCCACCAGGGAAGCCCAAAACACTGACTATTTTAGACAGCTGGGAATCTGTCATAACTTCAGAGGAAGACATTCTAACTTCCTATCTTACATTCCAACATTCAGTAACTCTCTTGATCAGAATGCTTTCCTTATATTTCTTCTAACATAAGTTAAGCCTTTTTCTTCTTGTTCTGTTTTCAGAAGAACTACAGCTGGTCACATCCCTCCAAATATTTTTTTCTCTATCAATTTATGAAAAGAGAAAGGTATTGGCTTCAATAATAAGCACTTGGATCTAGGCTTTCTGCCTTTATTTAAATAAAAAACACTTTAGCACTATTCAAATCATGTTAATCAAAATATGATAAATAATTCCAGGTTCCTTTGAAGAAATAAGGGAATATATGATAAAAATCAATCTTCTTTCTTTCCTTTTAATTTTCACCCTACAATCAGTTTAAAATTAACTGATTAAAATCATGGGAATACTTTAGTGAAGATGTGTATAAGAGACAGGCGCTGGGACTGAGTCTTCGGCCCTTTGTAAGCCAAAATCCCTGTTGTCTGTTATGGTGGGAAGGACGCTGCCTAAGGAAGAGGGAATATGTGTCTGGTGGTTCGTCCAAAGGGAGCCTCCCTTTTGGCTCAGCCTCTGTCCTAGTTCTCTAGAACTCAGGACTCTGTTTTGCATTTCAACGGTGAGCTCTTCACAAGGACCTCAGCTATCCACCCCCCACCCCTAAAATACACCAAGAGACCTACAAGCTGTCATCAGACTACTTGGGGAGGACTTCTGAAAGCTTAACTGAACACTTAATGGAGGAGAGAGGCTTGAACCAAGAATGTCTCAGATTCCCTTTCTGGGGAAAAAAAAAATGGAAGAAATTAAAATTTATTCTCAGTGACCTCTCTCTAGATGTCCTTTCAAACCTCCATCCCCTCTCAATGGGTTGGAAAGATCCCCTGGAGGAGGGTATGGCAACCCACTTCAGTATTCTTGCCTGGAGAATCCCATGGACAGAGGAAGCTGGCAGGTCCATGGGGCTGCAAAGAGTCAGATACTACTGAAGCAATTCTGCACACATATTTATAGGCAGGCTAATATACACATATGTATTTCTTTGCGCAGTCAACTGAGAGGGCCCACAGGCAATGATACTCCAATAGCAATGGGCAACCTTAGTGCCCAAATCTTGGTTCCTTTCTTTCTTTTTGGCCAGAGAGCATGCATATGGGATCTTAGTTCCCCAATCAGGGATTGAACCCGCGTCCCCTGCTTTGGAAGCAGGAAGTTTTTTAACCACTGCACCACCAAGGAAGTCCCCCAAATCTTGGTTTCTAATGGAAATTTCCAATAAAAGGAACCAGGGCTCCTCAGAGAAATGGCTGATTATAAGGCTGGAACAGAAAATATACAAGATGAGCTTAGAGTATCTTATTGGGTCATAAATGAAGGAAATGCAAAACAAAACAAAAAAGGTACACACACACAATAATAGTTTATGTCAAAGGGACACAGAAGCCAACAGAACTCCTGGTGTCTAGACTGAAACAATTTGAGCAGCAAAACATAATACTAAATTACAACCCAAAGTATAAAATTATTCTTGAATCCATAAGGATACAAATAAATAACTAGATAAAAAAACAAACAAGGGGTTCTTCTACTATGCAGAAGAATTCCAAATAATATATGTAGAAACACCACCCTCAGGGAGATGGAAGATAAATACTCACCCCTTAAAGTAACTTGCTCCTCAAAAATACAGTAAAGAAAGGGGGAAGGGACTTCCCTGGTGGTCCAGTGGTCTAAGACTCCACATTCCCAATGCAGGCGGCCCAGGTTCGTTCCCTGGTCAGGGAACTAGATCCCACATGCCCCAACTAAGAGTTTGCATGCCACAGTGAAGATCGAAAATCCTGAGTGCCAAAACTAAGATCCAGTGCAGCCAAATAAATAAATTTAAAAAAAAAAAAAAAAAAAAGAAAGGGGGAAAATACAGAGTAGAACCCTGGCCAATATTAAGTCCACCAGGTAGTCAAGGTTAATTAACATCAACAATGATAAGTCATGTTGGTAGCATGTGTTCTTAATGAGATGAGATTAGCATTTGTCATCTTCCTTCCAAGAATCCCTCCAAGAATTCTTGTCATAGACTAGAGAAGTCTAATGTGCAATTTGGTATCTGGATGGGATCCTGAAGTAAACAAGAAGCATTCAATAAAAATCTAGCAAATATGAATGAAGTATGGTAGAGTTTAATTAATATTTAGTTAATGCTGGTCACTGCAGATGGTGACTACAGCCACAAAATTAAAAGATGCTTACTCCTAGGAAAAAAAGCTATAACAAACATAGATAGCACATTAAAAAGCAGAGACATCACTTGGTTGACTGAGGTCCATATAGTCAAAGCTGTGGTTTTTCCAGTAGTCATGTACAGATGTGAGAGTTGGACCATAAAGAAGGCTGAGCGCCAAAGAATTGATGCTTTTGAATTGCGGTGCATAAGAAAGACTCTTGAGAGTCCCTTGGAGTACAAGGGGATCAAACAAGCCAATCATAAAGATAAATCAACCTTGAATATTCACTGGAGGGACTGATGCTGAAGCTTAAACTCTAATACTTTGACCACCTGATGTGAAGAGCCAACTCATTGGAAAAGATCTTGATGCTGGGAAATACTGAGGGCAGGAGGAGAAGGGAATGACAGAGGATGAGATGGTTGGATGGCATCACCGACTGAATGGGCATGAGTTTGAGCAAGCCCTCGGAGATAGTGAAGGACAGGGAAGTATGGTGTGCTGCAGTCCATGGGGTCGCAAAGATGGGACACAGCTTGGCAACTGAACAATGAACAACAACAGCAATGTTAGTTCACTAGCTGCAACAAATGTACCATATCAATGAAGGATATTAACAATGTGGGAAACTGGATATGGAGTATATGGAAACTTTCTGTCTATCTTTACAATTTTCTACAAATCTAAAACTTGTAAAATTAAAAAATGTTATTTATAAAATAAATAGCAAAAGGAGCCCTGAAGTCATTTTTTACAAGGCAGGAATATGATAGAATAAAAAAAATACGAATGATTTGTATTAGTCATTTGTCATCCATACAATGAAATAAATTAAATAATTCATGGTAATTCATGAGTGTATTTTATCAGCAGAATAATGTCTTAAGCTTAAAATACAGAACATCTGAAAGAAATTCTATTGGGCCTATTGAAATCAGACTAAATGCATTATATAGCATAAATAAGCATTTAAAAAATGTACCCTAAAGCAAAAATACTGATTGCCATATGGCAGATCATTGCTGCTCAAGCTAGTGTTAGTTACTGAAACATAGAGGGTAGAAGAAATTCATGATTATTTTCTCAAAAACAAAACTTATCTACAATAAATTACAACTACTATTTCAATTAGAACAGCTTGCTAATGAAACCAAAGTAATTAGCATGTAGATTATTTAGACTGACTGTTAATACAGTTGGTGACAAACTATAGCCTCATACCAGCTTGTTGCCTCACAGTCATTAGTCGGTGTAAGACAACAGTATGCCTAGATTAGCATAATCCCAAACCCTTAAAAATTGCTTAAGCAAAATGTCATATTGATGATAGATCACATGTTTTACTTTTTTAAGGAACTTGACCTGCATTGACCTGGGAAAGAACCTGAGCAGAACCAAAGCAAATTCTACTATAAGTGACTCCAGTGGGAGAACTTTGCTGAATTTGATGGGCAAATTTCAGCAAAATCCTTCCACTCACACTGCAGCTAATTCCAAATCTCTTGATAGAAGATTTTCTGTACCACATTTCAAACATCTCCACAAATTTCTTTTGCTGTGGCTTATAGACTGGCCAAGGAACTGAACATCAAGATTGCAGAGAAAAGGGTTTCCTCCCACTGGACTTATAGTTCATGGCGTAGGGTTGATTTTTCTAAATACAAATGTACTGAATTATTAGAAGCATGAAAACCATCCAATCATCCCCAAAGAGCAATCTTTAATGCTAAATATTTAGCTATATGCTGAAATTTTGTATAAAATTAGAACCATATTTAGGAGATGTTGGAAAAAAATTTGGGTTATGCCAGCTAACTCAAACTACCAATATTACTACTATCAAATTATATAAAGGACAAAATAATTATAGCTGAACATTAAAATTGACAAAATGAGGTATAGACATATTCAGCAAATGCAGTTGTATTATATCTTTCAACTATATTCATCCTTTAAAAAGGTTACAGTTTCACTCTCTCTGACTCTAGTTAACAAGTGGCTCCTTTAATTCAACCAGCAATAGATCAATAGTATGCTAATATCCCAAAGCTTTCTCTTCATAAAATCAGTCTAGCCAAATATCTTTCCCAATACTAAGTAAAACTTGGAACTCTTCTAAGGAAAATTCAGCAGTTTTGTCTTCTACCAACAAAAAGCTATGACGATAGCTCACTGATTTAAGGTTACCCTAAAATTTTCAGAATAGCCAGGGACGACTTTCCAAGGTGCTATTGGAAGCATTTAGAGAAATTATGCACAAAATGACTACATTCTAAATGAGAAGGAAGTGTGGGGAGTCTCTGTCCTACCCTCAGTCTCTACACATGGATATATCTGACCAGCATTTATTTATTCATAGGTCATTCAATGTATAGTCATTGAGAACCTTTTATATGCTAGACACTAGGGAAATACCACAAAGAAATAGCAACCCTCCAGCCACATTATAATCTGCCAATATCTAGAGTGGTCATGAGAAGATAAACAAAAAACTCTTATCAGAGACATTAACATTTTGATAGTTCAGTTCAGCTCAGTGCATCAGTCATCTCCAGCTCTTTGCAACCCCATGGACTGTATCACCCCAGGCTTCCAGGTCCATCACCAACTTCAGAGCTGACTCAAACTCATGTCCATTGAGTCGATGATGCCATGCAATCATCTCATCCTCTGTTGTTCCCTTCTCCTCCTGCCTTCAATCTTTCCCAGCATCAGGGTCTTTCCCAATGAGTCAGTTCTTCACATCACGTGGCCAAAGTATTGGAGTTTCAGCTTCAACATCAGTCCTTCCAATGAATATTCAGGACTGATTTTCTTTAGGATTGACTGGTTTGATCTCCTTGCAGTCCAAGGGACTCTCAAGAGTCTTCTCCAACATCACAGTTCAAAAGCATCAGTTCTTCTGTTCTCAGCTTTCTTTATAGTCCAACTCTCACATCCATACATTACTACTGGAAAAACCAAAGCTTTGACTAGACAGACTTTTGTTGGAAATGTCTCTGCTTTGTAATATGCTGTCTAGGTTGTCGTAGCTTTTCTTCCAAGGAGTAACTGTCTTTTAATTTCATGGCTGCAGTCACCATCTGCAGTGATTTTGGAGCCCTCCAAAATAAAGTCTCACTGTTTCCATTGTTTTCCCATCTATTTGCCATGAAGTGATGGGACCAGATGCCATGATCTTAGTTTTCGGAATGTTGAATTTTAAGTCTTACTTTTTCACTCTCCTCTTTCACTTTCATCAAGAGGCTTTTTAGTTCATCTTCACTTTCTGCTATAAGGGTGGTGTCATCTGCATATCTGAGGTTATTGATATTTCTCATAGCAATCTTAATTCAAGCTTGTGCTTCTTCCAGCCCAGCATTTCTCATGATGTACTCTGCATATAAGTTAAATAAACAGGGTGACAATATACAGCCTTGATGTACTCCTTTCCCGATTTGGAACCAGTCTGTTGTTTCATGTCTGGTTCTAACTGCTGCTTCCTGACCTGCATACAGGTTTCTCAAGAGGCAGGTCAGGTGGTCTGGTACTCTCATCTCTTCCACAGTCTGTTGTGGTCCACACAGTCTTTGGCATAGTCAACTAAGCAGATGTTTTTCTGGAACTCCCTTGCTTTTTCCATGATTCAGTGGATGTCGGCAATTTGATCTGTGGTTCCTCTGCCTTTTCTAAAACCAGCTTGAACATCTGGAAGTTCATGGTTCACATACTGCTGATGCCTGGCTTGGAGAATTTTGAGCATTACTTTACTAGCATGTGAGAGGAGTGCAGTTGTGCAATAGTTTGAGCATTCTTTGGCATTGCCTTTCTTTGGGATTGGAATGAGAACTGACCTTTTCCAGTCCTGTGGCCACTGCTGAGTTTTCCAAATTTGCTGGCATATTGAGTGCAGCACTTTCACAGCATCATCTTTTAGGATTTGAAATAGCTCAACTGGAATTCCATTACCTCCACTAGCTTTGTTCATAGTGATGCTTCCTAAGGCCCACTTGACTTCATATTCCAGGATGTCTGGCTCTAGGTGAGTGTGAGTGATCACACCATTGCAGTTATCTGGGTCATGAAGATCTTTTTTGTATAATTCTTCTGTGTATTCTTGCCACCTCTTCTTAATATCTTCTGCTTCTGTTAGATCCATACCATTTCTGTCCTTTATTGTGCCCATCTTTGCATGAAATGTTCCTTTGGTATCTCTAATTTTCATGAAGTGATCTCCAGTCTTTCCCATTCTACTTTTTTCCTCTATTTCTTTGCACTGATCACTGAGGAAGGCTTTCTTGTCTCTCCTTGCTGCTCTTTGGAACTCTGCATTCAGATGGGTATATCTTTCCTTTCCTCCTTTGCCTTTAGCTTCTCTTCTTTTCTCAGCTATTTGTAAGGCCTCCTCAGACAACCATTTTGCCTTTATGCATTCCTTTTTCTTGAGGATGGTCTTGATCACTGCCTCCTGTACAATGTCATGAACCTCCATCCATAGTTCTTCAGGCACTCTATCTATCAGATCTAATCCCTTGAATCTATTTGTCACTTCTGTTGTATAATTGTAAGTGAATTAATTTAGGTCATACATGAATGGTCTAGTGGTTTTCCCTACTTTAATCAATATAAGTCTGAATTTTGCAATAAGAAGTTCATGATCTGAGGCACAGTCAGCTCCCAGTGTTGGTTTTGCTGACTGTATAGAGTTTCTCATCTTTGGCCGCAAAGAATATGATCAATGTGATTTCAACTCTGACCATCTGGTGATGTCCATGTGTAGAGTTGTCTGTTGTGTTGTTGGAAGAAAGTGTTTGCTATGACCAATGCGTTCTCTTGGCAAAACTCTGTTAGCCTTTGCTCTGCTTCATTTTGTACTCCAAGGCCAGGTTTGCCTATTATTCCAGGTATCTCTTGACTTCCGACTTTTGTATTTCAGTTCCCTATAATGAAAAGGGCATCTTTTGGGGGTGTTAATTCTAGAAGGTCTTGTGAGAATATCTTCACATAATGTGTATAGAACTGTAGAACTGTCTTTGATAATTAACATTTGCCTTATCTTTGCTTCTTCCCACTCCTGGTATTACCGGGGCTCCCCTGGTAGCTCAGATGGTAAAGAGTCTGCCTGCCAGTGTAGGAGCCTCGGGTTTGATCCCTGGGTTGGTAAGATCCCCTCGAGAAGGTAATGGCAACCCACTCCAATATTCTTGCCTCGAGAATTCTATGGACCGAGGAGCCTGGCAGGCTACAGCATGGAGTCAAATAGAGTCAGACATGACTGAGCAACTAACACTTTATCTTTGCTTCTGACATGTTACTGGTCTTATTCACCCAAGATTTCTGTTAAATAGCTATTTCCCCCTTAATTAAACTTCCCTTATTTTTTTAATTGAAGGAAAATTGCTTTACAACGTTGTGCTGGTTTCTGCTGTACAACAAGTGTGAATCAGCATAATCCATATATCCTCTCCCTCTTAAGCTTCCCTCATCTCCCCTGCCCCAATCCTGTCCCACCCCTCTAAGTCATCACAGACAGAGCGAATGGACTTGCGGGCACAGTGGGGGAAGGAGAGAGTGGGACGATCAGAGAAAAGAGCATTGACATATATACAAAATCATGTGTAAAATAGATAGCTGATGAGAAGTTGCTATCTAACACACGGAGCCCAGCCTGACACTCTGTGATAAATAGCTATTTTAAACTAAACGGTTAAGGATCACTAGAGGTATTAGGAAAGTGTGAAAACTAATATTGCCCTCTACTGGCAGATCCCTCAAGTAAAAAGCATTGTGTCTGTTTTGCCATTTAGCTCATTCCTCAGTCTTTGGGGATACATTTTTGAGGTTAAGAATTAGAGTTTGCTTCTTATAAGTAAGGCTTGCAATTCCTTTGGAAACAAAGTCCAAAATGTCTAGGCAATGATGGCAAGCATAGTCAGCACCAACTAAAATAAATACTTTTAAAAACACCGTTTTATCCACATCATGCGAAGGTATTGTCTCCTAGCATAGCAGTTCAGGAATATCTTAACTTCATCTCACTGAACCTGGATTTAATCATCCAAGACTCTCTAGGCTCCTGTGAACTAGATAGCTCTGACATTCGAGTAGGCTTTTCCGTCCATGTGATAGACAATGATGCCTCTCTCTTTACCATGGAGATGTATGAATTCACTCCAGTTAAAGCTTCAGTCGCAGCACAAGATCTCGGGACATGAATGTCTCAAGATATCTGTAGGAGCTCTCAGTCTTAGATGATCCTGTGTTAATAGATTGAGAGGCATTATAACATAAAAGCTCCTTGTTTGTTGAAGATTTGAATCACACTTGAAAGTTGATTCCAACATTCTTCAGTGATTTTCCCTGTTTTTCATGTGGATACAAGAAGCTTTGCTTGTGAGCAAGTGCTGTCTCATTTCCTCTCTGTATTTCTAGGACTTAGCAGTGTCCTATAATTAATACATGTTTAAGGAAGTCTTCTTGAATAGATTAGGCCTTATTTCTCAATAAAATGCTTCTGGTAGAATGGGGTATGCTGTGTAGAAGAACACACGATTTGGAGTTGAACAGGCTTGGATTTAACTCCTAGCTTTGATAGCCAGCTGTGTGGTAGGAAATTCACCTAACCTCGGCGAGCGACAGGTTTCTCATCTGTAAATAAGAAATATAATATCAACACTCTCTTCTTATGCTGCTGTAGAGATTAGATAAGATAAACTATGGAAAGTGGCACATAACAAGCATTCCAAATTTTAGTTCCTTTTCTTTTTAGTTAAATTGCCAACTTGATTCTTTCTAATCAGTATTACAGAACAAATTTAGCTCAGATACATTTTGACAAAAGAAGAAAGAAAACGCGTTGTAGTTACATTATCATTTAATTTACAAACCTTTCCCCCAGCAGGAAAAAGATGTATATATAAGCTCCCATATTTTGCTTGAGGGTTTCTACCAACTTCAAAAGAGATTAAATACACTGGGAAAGGCACTAAGGAAATTTATTTTACTTAACCGTCATTTTCCAATTAACTAAAAGTGGAGAAAATTATAACACCTTCCATTACGTTAATGATTTGCAGATTTCAAAACACTTTGTACTCTCTCACTTCAGTTTCATATAAGCCGCCATTTTAAAGCTAAGGAAACTGAGAGCAGGGGAAATAAGGGGTGGGGGAGCTGCCAAATATGGGGAGTAAAGTCAGAAACCATGTGTCTTGTTCAGGGATCGTTCCTAACCCACCTGAGCTGCTTTGCTCCATGCGTTCTCCCACGGAGCCACCGTTACCTGCTCGCTAGCGCTCCCTGCCGTCTTATTTGGGCACTGCCTCCCAGACCCCGCGTTTCCTGCTGCCGACGGCCTGGTGGGGCTTCCCACTATGGCTCAGTGGTAAAGAATCTCCCTGCCAGTGCAGGAGCCACAGGAGGCTCGGGTTTGATCCCTGAGTCGGGAAGATCCCCTGGAGGAGGCAATGGCAACCCACTCCAGTATCCTTGCCTGGAAAAATCCCATGGACAGAGGAGCCCGGCGTCGCTAAGAGGCACAGGCGACTGAGTACGCAGGCGCAGTTGAAAAGGACACCCAAGTCAACTCACAATCAGGCTTGTGATGAGTTGTTTAGAATTAACCACTGGTTCATCATTCTACAAAAGCTAAATGCCCTTGGTGGCATTAAAAAAAAAATTCTAGGGAGGTTCTCAGTTTATTTTCAACATTAAAGATGCTAAAGCAAATGTGAATCGAATGGAAAAGTTGAGGCTCTTGTCTGTAGGGCTAGAGACTCCGAGACTCCATTTGAAAATCTATGCCTCCAGTTTTCTCCTGCGAAGCATTTATTGGCATCCTTGCTGGGTTGCCAGTGCTAGTTGGTAGCCAGCTGTTCTCATCATATTTTAATTAAAGTTTCCACACTATCAAGAAATATTCTGTGTAAAAGATGTGTAACACCTTCCTGCCCCTGTTCCTGTATCAGATCCATCACCATGCTTAGGCTTTAACAATATAATCTATCCCTACCCTTGCAGTCCTACAGCCCAGATAAAGTTTATTCAGCCAGGATCCCTGTACCTTTAAGGGAACTTGATCTCCCAACTCAAATTTAGATCTGTACATTTCGATGAAGAGAAGGCTCACGTTTTTAATAGTTTTCAGGTGGATCTATTATTCAGAACAGGGATAAAGAAAAAATGGCTGTAGACAGGTACCCCATTATATTCATTTTCAGTGCAAATAATAAAATAAAACTTATTTCTCATCTTAAAACTTCAGTCAACAATAGGAGACTTTGGGAGGTAGGTTAAAGACTAAGTAATATAGGAATGAACATGGGAAAGGAAATTTAAGTTCAGATAGTATATCTGTTAACAGGCAATAGAGGATGAATCGCTTGTCAAGAGTAGGTTATAAAACAGAAACTTTCCTAACATAATTTTACCTTTTCTAGTCAACACATTAACAATAAGTATTTGTAAAAATTTCTGGAAGAGGATTTCTGGGAGGCAAAGGTCATATTTCAAGTTTATAAGCTCATGATACATCTGATACGAAAGCACATAATCTATTTTAATAAATAATTTATAAATCGACAGATTACAATTTGCTGATAGTCACTGTTTTTCTTTGCTCACCTTCCCGTTTATCAAGTGAAACAGCAGGTTCAAAGCCATTGTCCATCGTGCTTTTTTCTCATCACATATAAAAGTTCACAGAAATTCTGATTTTGCGTCTTTATACCCAACACCAAAATATACTATGGTATTGGCCAAGCCCATCACTTTTTTGTATTCACGCAAAATCACAATTTGTATTCCCCCAAACTGCGTTTAAGCTCAGAATTCAGTAAGAAGTCTCAAGTTCCTACCAATACGTAAGGCATCACACCCACACTGCCATCCTTTCCCTCTCTCTCTTTGCCATTCTTCTCTGGCCCTGCTTCTGCCTCCCACGTCACCCTCTTCCCCACAAAACAGAAGGAGAAAAAGACATTAAGAATAGACTTTGGTGTCAGAGGAGTCGGCTCAGGACTGACTTACACAATAACTGCAGAAATAGCCTTGCACATGTGACCATTTCTACGACCTCACCATTTCTACCTTCTTTCAGTCACTTCCGTAGCCTTTCTCTTAAGACTCTCTCAGTGGTTGACTGCTTTTTAAAAGCCCTAAGGAAAGCTACTCTGTCACAAAACCATGCCTAATCCGCCTTCAGTTTGGCCAGTTTGTTTCTCACCACCTTCAATTTGGCCAAAAGTAGACACTTTGAGAAGGGAAACAATAACATTAAAGAAAGGGAATTGAGAAAATATTGCTTTCCCCTCCTCTTTCTCTCTGAAAGAAGAAAGGGACTTAGGTACAAGAAAAGAAATGGACAAGTAAGGAAACAGATGTAAGAAATGGACAAGCAAGGAAGCAAAATACACACACACACACAATTTTGGTTGAAAAGAATAACTGAATGGTAAAATGAAGTCCATGTTAGTAATGAAGTGACAATTCTACCACGTAGTTTTAGGGGAAAGTTACTCGGCTTACTTCTAGTAAAATCTCAATTCCTTATCCCCATAGAATTGTTAGCACAGTAATGGAACACGACCAGGCAGTAAAAAGTTACTATTTTGAAGAAAAAAAAAAGTTGATTCTACATTACATTTGTAAACTTTGTTTCTGCAGTGCCTGAGGTACTGTTTCCAGAGGTTTATAGCCTAGTATTATGTGCACATACAGAATATCAAAATAAAACTTTAAGTGGGGCACTTAATAAGGTTGATTTTTTTTTTTTTAAAGAAAACCATTGTTCCTGTGAGATGCAAGCTAGTCCTCACACTCTAAGATTTATTCCAACAGCAGTAAAAATGTTCATATTTACTATCTGGTTCAGGACAAATTAATAATTAGTCCTCAGTTCAATGGCATTTCTGTATTATGCCAATCTAATAAAATTATGTCAATATTCAAACAAAATTCATCAGCTATTTTAAGACTTCCTGAAATTCTACCTCCTCCACAAAGACTTGCCTCAATAGCAATTTCCTGCCCTCTTATCCTATCCTTGTCTTAATAAAACATTCATAAATCTGATGCCATGGGCAGCACTTTTAAAGAAATGATGGATGTCATTTTCTGGGATATTTACTAGATGTCCCAGAAGACCAAAGATAGGCAGAACCCTGATTTTCAAAGGAATGGGGATAGGAGAAACAAAGTACATGGTCTTTGAAATTAAGGCTATATTTTCTATACTTTTTTACTGGCAGCACTTAGTAAGCATCTGTAACATACATGAATGACAGAAACTCAGATTCCAAAACTCAGATAAACTGGCAAATATAACATTGACCTTCTCTTGAAGTGAGAAATATGTAGATGAATTGTGACCCTTCAGAAAGAACCCAGACTCATTAAAAACAAATCATGCCAGGCTAAATCCAAGAGGATTTTAGTCTTTGCCATGTCCTGATCAATTTGGATCAAAACATAATGAGCACACTAATTAAATCTGGGAACATTACAAAATTGGTGAGGAAAGTTAACATACTCCATAACAGAATGGAGATTCTACTTTATCTGAAAGATCCAAAATGGACTATTTGGAATTTTAACAAAGATGAAGGTAAGTGATTTTTTAAAACTTGTAACTATGTGTGTGATGAGTTTTTAATTTTACTTATTAGTGTATTTACTATTGACTGTGCTGGGTCTTCATTGCGGCATGCAGGCTTTCTCTCACTGCAGCGAGCAGAGGCTACTCTAGCTGTGTCTCATTGCGGCGGCTTTTCTTGTTGCAGAACATGGGCTCTAGAGTGCCTGGGCTTCATCTGTTTAGCTTGAAGGCTCTAGAGTGTGTACAGCCTTCATTAGTTGTGATGCAAGGACCTAGTTGCCCCTGCAGCCCTGGCATGTGGAATCTTCCTGGACCAGGGATGGAACTCGTGTCCCCTATCTTAGCAGGCAGATTCTTAACCATTGGATCATCAAGGAAGCCCTACATGACTTTTTAGATTCACGAAAACAATTTTAAAAGGTAATGTAAGATGAGAGAATCTGAATTCAGTGGGATGAAAAACGTGGCATGGAAGTTATGGCATGAAAAAATAATACAAAGTTCTCAAATGACCACGGATCAGTATAAGCCAATGATGTCAAATGACTACTAAAAAGTTAATGTAAAGTTTAGTATTAATAAGACTCTTCTATACAGATCATGAGAGTGAATGGTCCACTGGCCCTGCATTAGACAGAACACGGGTTTGCCCTCTGGCGTGACACTTGAAGAGAAAATGCTGACTAGGTGAAGAGCATTGACAAGGGCATGACCAAGATGGTGAGACGCTCTAAAGCTACATCAGACGAGAAACTAAGAAATGTGGGGCATCCGAGTTGAGGGACATAAACAGTGGCTTTCAGGTTTGTTTTCACTTGTTTCAGATCAGTTCAGTTGCTCAGTCGTGTCCGACTCTTTGCGACCCCACGGACTGCAGCATACCAGGCCTCCTGGTCCATCACCGACTCCCAGAGCTTACTCAAACTCATGTCCATTGAGTCGGTGATGCCATCCAGCCATCTCATCCTCTGTCATCCCCTTCTCAACTTAAAGTAACCACCATCTTGTACCTTGTGTTTATGCTTCCCTTCCTTTCATCTTACATAATCAGATCTCATCTCATCTTAAAAGTACAGTTTTAATTTTAATTGACTTTTATTCTATAAAAAATTATCATGTTTAATGTACTCTTTTAGAACTTACTGTTTCACTGAATGATTCACATTTGTAGTATCCATCTTTTTTGGTTTTGTTCAATAATTTTTACTGCTAAATAATATTCAGTTCAGCTGAGTTCAGTCACTCAGTCGTGTCCGACTCTTTGCGACCCCATGAATCACAACACGCCAGGCCTCCCTGTCCATCGCTAACTCCTGGAGTTCACTCAGATTCACATCCACCGAGTCAGTGATGCCATCCAGCCATCTCATCCTCTGTCATCCCCTTCTCCTCCTGCCCTCAATCCCTCCCAGCATCAGAGTCTTTTCCAATGAGTCAACTCTTCCCATGAGGTGGCCAAAGTATTGGAATTTCAGCTTTAGCATCAGTCTTTCCAAAGAACACCCAAGACTGATCTCCTTCAGAATGGACTGGCTGGATCTCCTTGCAGTCCAAGGGACTCTCAAGAGTCTTCTCCAACACCACAGTTCAAAAGCATCAATTCTTCGGTGCTCAGCTTTCTTCACAGTCCAACTCTCCCATCCATATATGACCACTGGAAAAACCATAGCCTTGATTAGATGGACCTTTGTTGGCAAAGTAATGTTTCTGCCTTTGAATATGCTATCTAGGTTGGTCATAACTTTCCTTCCAAGGAGTAAGCATCTTTTCATTTCATGGCTGCAGTGATTTTGGAGCCCCTCAAAATAAAGTCTGACACTGTTTCCACTGTTTCCCCATCTATTTCCCATGAAGTGATGGGACCGGATGCCATGATCTACTTTTCTGAATGCTGAGCTTTAAGCCAACTTTTTCACTCTCCTCTTTCACTTTCATCAAGAGGCTTTTTAGTTCATCTTCACTTTCTGCCATAAGGGTGGTTTCACCTGCATATCTGAGGTTATTGATATTTCTCCTGGCAATCTTGAACCCAGCTTGTGCTTCTTCCAGCCCAGCGTTTCTCATGATGTCCTCTGCATAGAAGTTAAATAAGCAGGGTGACAATATACAGCCTTGACGTACTCCTTTTCCTATTTGGAACCAGTCTGTTGTTCCATGTCCAGTTCTAACTGTTGTTTCCTGACCTGCATATAGGTTTCTCAAGAGGCAGGTTAGGTGGTCTGGTATTCCCATCTCTTTCAGAATTTTCTACTTTATTGTGATCCACACAGTCAAAGGCTTTGGCATAGTCAATAAAGCAGAAATAGATGTTTTTCTAGAACTCTCTTGTTTTTTTAATGATCCAGCAGATGCTGGCAATTTTATCTATGGTTCCTCTGCCTTTTCTAAAACCAGCTTGTACATCTGGAAGTTTATGATTCACATACTGCTGATGCCTGGCTTGGAGAATTTTGAGCATTACTTTACTAGCCTGTGAGAGGAGTGCAATTGTGCAGTAGTTTGAGCATTCTTTGGCATTGCCTTTCTTTGGGATTGGAATGAAAACTGCCCTTTTCCAGTCCTGTGGGTAAATAACATTACATTGAATGAATATACGAAGTTGATCTTCCATTCTACTGTCAATGGGACTGTAAGGTTATTTTAGGTTTTTGCTATTGTGATTAGTTTTGCCAAGAACATTCTTATACATCTCCTGGAATATTTTTACAAAGGTTGATTTTAGGAATATAAGTAAGAATTGGATTACTAGAAAGTAAGATATGTAAATGTTTGGCCAAATATTTAAAGGAGCATCATAAGGAAGAGGACTATAATAATTAAAGCAAAATATAAGGAAAGCCAGGCTGGATGAAACACAAGCTGAAATCAAGATTGTCAGAAGAAATATCAATAACCTCAGATATGCAGATGACACCTTCCTTATGGCAGAAAGCGAAGAGCCTGTTGATGAAGGTGAAAGAGGAGAGCGCGAAAGCTGGCTTAAAACTCAGCATTAAAAAAACTAAGATCATGGCATCTGGTCCCATCACTTCATGGCAAATAGATGGGAAAACAATGGAAACAATGAGAGACTTTATTTTCTTGGGCTCCAAAATCACTGCAGATGGTGACTGCAGCCATGAAATTAAAAGATGTTTACTCCTTGGAAGAAAAGCTATGACCAACCTAGACAGCATATTAAAAAACAAAGACATTACTTTGCCAACAAAAGTCTGTATAGTCTAAGCTATGCTTTTTCCAGTAGTCATGTATGGATGTGAGTGTTGGACCATAAAGAAAGCTGAGCATCAAATAATTGATCTTTTGAACTGTGGTGTTGGAGAAGACTCTTGAGAGTCTCTTGGACTGCAAGGAGATCCAACCAGTCCATCCTAAAGGAAATCAGTCCTAAATATTTATTGGAAAGACTGATGCTTATGCTGAAGCCAAAGCTCCAATACTTGGCCAACTGATACGAAGAACTGACTCACTGGAAAAGACTCTAATACTGGGAAAGATTAAAGACAGGAGGAGAGAGGGGACAACAGAGGATGAGATGGTTGGATGGCATCCCCAACTAGATACATGAGTTTGAGCAAGCTCCAGGAGTTGGTGATGGACAGGGAAGCTTGGTGTGCTGCAGTCCATGGGGTCACAAAGAGTTGGACAGGACTGAGCAACTGAACTCAGCCCTGGAGTCAGATGACTTTCAAGGGAATCCAAGTTTTGCCATTCAAAAGTTGTGTGACCATGGACAATTCATTTTGTTAATTTCTAAGAAATTCTTGTTGAGATTTAATGTGAAAATATAAAATCTCTCTGTAAATTACAGTGATATAGAAATATGATTTTTAAAAATAGACATCAGAAATCTACCATTCATAGTTCCAGAGGCTCAAAGTCTGAGATCAGGGTGCCAGTATCATCATGTGAGGGCCCTCTACCAGGAAGCAGACTTCTCATTGTAAAATATGGCACTATTTTTACAAATAGATGTATTATTTTGTGTGTTACTGAGAGGGTAATAGGCAGGAAGCCTAGGGGTCTCCAAAGGAGGAGATAGGCTGCAAGTGCCAAGATGTTTTTTATCGTTCTCTTAAGTGGCAGGAGGAAGCAAACTACAAGTGTCAGATTTTTTTCCCTTCTCTATACAAAATTAAAAGGAGGTTTCTTTTAAAATTCTGTGTTGCCATGACGACACCTGGTTCCACCTGAATTTAACTTTTCGCAAACCTTGAGCTAACCAATGTGTTTTTCCTACGGAAATATATTTCTTATGCTATTTTAATGAAGTATGTATTTACCTTAGACTCTGTCTTTCTTCAAGTTGGTTTGCCTAAGACTCAGAACCAACAAACCAGTATGTATCACTTATGCAAATATTCTCTTAAGCTTTCTTCAAGATTCATGTCAATCGTTTTATGGCCCAGGATGACTCACCTTATGCCAATGTTATCTCAAAATGCATGTTGTGGGTGAGGGGCCTGGTGCCACTCTCTGAGTTTTGAGACATTCCGTTCAGTTTTTCAGTCGTGTCTGACTGTTTGAGACCCCATGGACTACAGCACACCAGGCTTCCCTGTCCATCACCAACTCTCAGAGCTTACTCAAACTCATATCCATTGAGTCAGTGATGCCATCCAACCATCTCATCCTCTGTCATCCCCTTCTCCTCCTGCTTTCTATCTTTCCCAGCATCAGGGTCTTTTCCAATGAGTCAGCTCCTCGCATCAGGTGGCCAAAGTATTGGCATTTCAGCATCAGCATCAGTCCTCCCAGTGAATATTCAGGACTGATTTCCTTTAGGATTGACTGGCTGGATCTCCTTGCAGTCCAAGGAACTCTCAAGAGTCTTCTCTAACACCAAAATTCAAAAGCATCTATTTTTTGGTGCTCAGCTTTCTTTATAGTTCAGCTCTCACATCCATACCTGACTACTGGAAAAACCATAGCTTTGACAAGACAGACCTTTTTGGCAAAGTTATGTCTCTGCTTTTTAATATCCTGTCTAGGTTGGTCATAGAATTTCTTCCAAGGAGCCAGCATCTTTTAATTTCAGGCTGCAATCACCATCTACAGTGATTTTGGAGCCCAGAAAAGTAAAGTCAGCCACTGTTTCCCCATCTATGTGCCATGAAGTGATGGGACCAGATGCCATGATCGTACTTTTCTGAATGTTGAGTTTTAAGCCAAATTTTTCACTCTCCTCTTTTACTTTCCTCAAGAGGCTCTTTAGTTCTTCTTCACTTTCTGCCATAAGGGTGGTGTCATTTGCATATATGAGGTTATTGATATTTCTCCCGGCAATCTTGATTTCAGTCTGTGTTTCATCCAGTCCAGCATTTTGCTTGATGTACTCTGCATATAATTTAAATAAGCAGAGTGACAACATACAGCCTGGATGTACTCCTTTCCCGATTTGGAACCAATTCCCGATTTGGAACCAATCTGTTGTTCCATGTGCACTTCTAACTGCTGCTTCTTGACCTGCATTCAGATTTCTCAGGAGGCAGGTAAGGTGGTCTGGTATTCCCATCTCTTTAAGAATTTTCCATAGTGTGTTGTGATCCACACAGTCAAAGGCTTTAGCATAGTCAGTAAAGTAGAAGTAGATATTTTTCTGGAATTTTCTTGCTTTTTCAATGCTACAACAGATGTTGACATTTCCTTTCTCTGATTAGCAGCCAGCTAGTAGGTATATAACTTCCTGTTAAAGACTAGCAGAGGGGAATTCTTTCTGCTTCCTTCTGATGTCTATGTCTGAAGCTTTCTCTATCTCTTTTACACTTTAATACAACTTTATTATACAAAAGTTCTGAGTGATCAAGCCTTGTCACTGGCCCCAGATTGAATTCCTCTCCTCTGGAGGCCAAGAATCCTGGTGTCTTTCATGGCTCAGCATCAACCTTTCATTACTACAGAAAAAAAAAAAAAAAAAATTAGGACCAAAGGTGGGAGTTTTATATCAAATATAAAAAAGAACTCTAAACAACTTTATCCAAAGATAGAATAAGCTTCCTGGAATGACTGATTTAAGACTGGTTCGGGGTAAGTCTGATCTGAGTCTGGAATCTCCCTGGGGTACTCGGTCAGCAGGTAGGGGGTCACAAGGAAACAATGACAGTGAGACTTTAGGACTGAAAAGCTATGAAGGATTAGTGGCCAAAAAGCCAAAAACAGAAGCACAATAATGGGACATAGCCAGAGTCCTCAGTTATCTCTTTCGGGTATACTGTGTGTTGTGAATGGAATTATGAGTTCTCCTCCAAGTACTCCACCAAAAATACATTGAAGTCCTAAAGCTATTTGGAAGTAAGGTCTTTGCACATGTAACAAAATTAAGATGAGATCATTAGGGAGGGACCTTGATCCAATATGGCTAGAGGGGGAATAATAATAAGAGGGGAAGTCAGTTGTGTGAAGAGAGAGATACAGACAGGCAGAGACTGGAGTTATGCTGCCACAACTAAGAAACATCTGGGGCTACGAGAAGCTGCGAGAAACAAAGAAGGATCCTCCCCTAAAGGTTTTGGAGGGAGTATAGCTTTGCCAATACCTTGATTCCAGACTTGTAACCTCCAGAATTGTGAGACAATAAATTTCTGTTGTTTTAAGCCACCAAGTTTGTGGTAATTTGTTATGGCAGCCTAGGAAACTAATAGACAATGAATCATTAAAAGCCCAAAGAGGTATAATCAATTTCCTATGATGAGACAATTATACAGCAAGGATGTTGTGAAACAGATATCTTCATTGAATGAGAATTTGGACATGATGATTTTAAAAGATCCCTCGTGACTCTGGGATTCTACACATATCCATCCAGTAAAATTCTCATGCCAATAAATATGTAAATTGCAGTTAATAAGTTAGAAAGGTCAGACAAACTAACATGTGCATTCATTCAAACTCCATACATTTAAAATTAGATGTACTCAGCTTCCGAAAATACCATGTGTCCAACATATCTCTACCCATCAGTTCCAACATTTTCTTCTGACAAGATGTAAAAGGGGATTCTAATAAATTAATCCTATGAAAGTCATTTGGTATTATTAGCTACAATAAAAATTAAAAAATAAAACAAAGCACAGATAATGACAAATTTGTTCTTCTCAAGTCTTGTCTCCTACCAAGAAATCTTTTATTGATTAAATGGCAATATAATTAGAGTTATTTTAATTTTGCAGAGTTTATATCACTTTATCTTTATTCTTCAATGTTTTACTTTAAAAAATGTTAACACTTCAGAAAATTATAATAAATGGTACAATAAACCATATATTCATTAAAAAATTTTTTTTGAAATAAAGAAAAATAAAGAAAGAATATCAAGGTATATAACTCTACTTTCTAAATCAAGGGCCAGGAGTAAAAAAGTCCAAATTACCGAATTAGTGTTTGTACCATCATAATAAAGCAAGCTCATGATTTTCCAAAAGTTAAAAGTTACCACTGATGTATTTTTCTCTAAATGTTCACAATGCTTTAGGAAAGGTACTAAGGGACATGATTTACATCTATCTCTGTTTAATCTATGTTTCTGCTCAGTATTTGCCTCATTTTACAAATGTCAACATTTTCTTACATTTACACAGTATCTCCAGATTATACACTTAGAGAGGGAAAGAAAGTCTGTTTTACAGCTACGCCATGCCACAAGACACTTGGAGGTTTAAAATTAGAGCAAATGAGGATTTAATTAAATATCACTGTGTTTAGTCTTAAACTGTAAAGTAAGGGTGTTTTATAATCACCCTCATGGGGCTGTTGGGATAATTGAATAAGACAACCAGGGCAAAGCACCTGAACGCTGACTGGCAATCAGTCAATCTCCATTAAATATCAGTTGTAGGTTTCATACAGAGGCAAGGATGGAGAGTCCATATTTGTGGTTAAAATTAAATGTGTAAAATTTTAAGATCCTTACTTTCACAGTAACATGGTGAGAAGTGGCAGAGTACAGAGTAACCTCCATAGAGCACAAGCTTTGGAGCCCACTACTTGAGAATTTAGACCCTGATTCATACTCAGTAGCTGTGTGATCCCAAGTAAGTCACCTAGTATCATAACAGAGTTATTTTTAGGATCATTACCTGAGAATTAGACACTGTCTAATAAAATACCTAATGTGACACCCCTGGCACACAGCAGGTATTTGACAAATAGCAGTAGTAGATTCCCTGGAGGAGGGCACGGCAACCCACTCCAGTGTTCTTGCCTGGAGAATCCCATGGACAGAGGAGCCTGGTGGGCTACAGTCCATGAGGCTGCAAGAGTCAGGCACGACTGAGCAACTAAGCACCACTACCGCACAGCCAGCAGCAGATCAAAGGGGGCTTGCAGTCTCTGGTGCCCCATCTGGAAGCTTCCTCTGAGTACTTTCCATTCTACTACACACAACTTTTATTTTTTTGCAATAATTTGAATTCCTTTTCCTTCCAATGAATATTCAGCTGATTTCCTTTAGGACTGAGTGGCTTGATCTCCTTGTTGTCCAGGGGACTCTCAAGAGTCTCTTCCAGCACCACAATTCAAAAGCATCAGTTCTTCAATGCTTAGCCTTGCTTATGGTCCAGCTCTTACATCCGTACATGACTACTGTAAAAACCATAGCTTTGACTATACAGACCTTTGTTGGCAAAGTGATGCCTCGGCTTTTTAATATCCTCTCTAGTTTTGTCATTCCTTTTCTTCCAAGGATTAAATTTCATGGCTGCAGTCACTGCCCACAGTGATTTGGGAGCCCAAGAAAATAACGTCTGTCATGGTTTCCAGTTTTTCCCCATCTATTTGCCATGAAATGATGGGACCAGATACCATGATCTTAGTTTTTTGAATGTTGAGTTTCAGAGCCTTTTCATTCTCCTCTTTCACTCTCATCAAGAGGCTCTTTTTAGAATGGTACCTTATCTGAATATCTGAGATTGCTGATATTTCTCCCAAAAATCTTGATTCCAACTTGTGATTCATCATTCTCATAATGTACTCTGCATATAAGCTAAGTAAGCAGGGGGTAAAATACAGGCTTGTTGTACTCCTTTTCCAATTTGGAACCAGTCTGTTTTTCCATGTTCAGTTATAACTGTTGATTCTTTACCCACATACAGGTTTCTCAGGAGTCAGGTAAGGTGGTCTGGTACTCCCATCTCCTTAAGAATTTTCCACAGTTTATTGTGATCCACACAGTCAAAGGCTTTGGTGTAATCAATGAAACAGAAGTAGGTGTTTTTCTGGAACTCTCTTGCTTTCTCCATGATCCAACAAATGTTGGCAATTTGATCTCTGGTTCCTCTACCTCTTTGAAACCAGCCTGTACATCTGGAAGTTCTTGGTTCATGCATTGCTGAAGCCTAGCTTGAAGGATTTTGAGAATAACTTTGCTAGCATGTAAAATGAGTGCAATTGTACAGTAGTTTGAACATTCTTTGGCATTGCCCTTCTTTGGAATTGGAATGAAAACTGACCTTTTCCAGTCCTGAGGCCACTGCTGAGTTTTCCAAATTTGTTGGCATATTGAGTGCAGCACTTTCACAGCATCATCTTTTAGGATATTAAATAGCTCAATTGGAATTCATCACATTCATTAGCTTTGTTCATAGTAATGCTTCCTAAAGCTACTTGACTTCACACTCTTAAGATTTCTGGCTCTAAGTCAGTGAACACACCAGTGTGGTTATCTGGGTTATTAAGGAATAGTTCTAGATCATTTCTTGTATTGTTTTTCTATATATTCTTGCCACCTCTTCTTTATGTCTTCTGTTTCAGTTAGGTCCTTACCATTTGTCCTTCACTGTGCCCATCGTTACATGAAATGTTCCCTTGATATCTATAATTTTCTTGAAGAGATCTCTAGTCTTCCTCATGCCGATATTACTAAAAATATGTAGTTAATTTTAAAAATTAGATATCTTTGTAAGGAAAAGTAGCAAACACTAGAAAAAGGAGGAAGAACAGATGGTAAATCTTGTCAGGATCATTTTGGTTGAAGGTCCACCCAGGGATATCTAGAGGATGTCATGTTTCATTTACTATTTACTAATTAAAGATCTTAGGCTTAGTGATGTTACCAGGAAACATACAGATTTTTGTCCAGTAGAGATACAAACAATGTTTTTTTTTTCTTGTGGAATAGATAATCCCAAAGATTATGATTATTATCCTATAGGATATTTGGAGAGTATCTAATCCAGCAATCTTATCCTAATATTCTTTTATTAAATTGCCTGTAAGAATTTAAGTCCTCAAATGCTCTTTGAAAGAGTCTTGACATCTTCCCAATTCCTTCATTAATAAGTGAGTGAATTAAATCTTTGACATGCATTCATTTTATATTTGCATGTGACTCATGGTTTTCATTTTCTAAAAATTACATATCAGCAGCCCTGAAGAGCTTATTAGGAAAGTAATTACCATAATTTTAACAAAATGAAAGATGATTTGGCAATGTGAATGATCACTTTCTAGTTTTTCTATTAAATCAATTCAGAGTTTTTCTCCATATTTTCCTACAGCTGGGCATTGCTGTGCTCAGACATGAACAAGAAGAGCTGCCACTTGCTGCAACAGATAAGTTGGCAGAAGTTCTAAGTTCTCATATAACTGTATTTGCAATGAATTCAAAATCACTGTAATGATTGTGATCGGCATCCCTTTCTTGCTTATTCCAGTCTTTGGTAATGGTCTAAGAGATAAGGCTCATGTTACCACATGCTCACAATGTCTGGCTAGCTTTGCACATACAAAATATAGTTTCTTTCTAGTTTCCTGCCAACAGAGGAGAACAAACAGAGTTAGACTCTGAAGGAGTGGGCTCGTTGGTTTAAGCTTTTGTCACGTTGGTAATATGTAATGCTCATCAACATAGAAACCACCTGGGAAAACTTGGAGCCAAATTTCCACTCAATTCATGACTCCTGTAAGCCATGGGAATTATCATAGGTTCACATACCCAAGATTTAGGAGAAAGAAAGATACGGACAATCTAGATTTAAATTTAAATTTGCATGAATAATTGAGTCTAATGATCCACATTTATGTGGACAAAAGTTAAAGGATACAAAGAATTCAATAAACTTAAAATAAGACAAATAGAAAAGATACAGTCAATATAAATGGAGAGAATTATTCTCTTCATAGAAGGATTTTCCGCTGTACAAAACCAATCATAATTAAAAGCTTTTAGGAGCAAAATTCCCTAGGACTCTGAAATTCTCTTTTATTCTTTTATTTTTTCTCTGTATCTCAATACAAATGTTTAAAGCAATGTGGTAGAGTGAGGGAGATTTTGGTACTACTGGTGGTGTGTGACCTTAGAGGAACCTATTCATCTCACTGGGATAGGATTTCCTTATCCAAGAATGAATTAGTGGGTCTAATGGAATTTTAAGACTCCATCCAACTTCATTTCGTGACTTACAGACAACTTTCAAGAGGACACATTACATAAGACATTCCTAAAGTAATATGAGGGAAGTAATCGCCAGAGAACTCTCATAGCCTCAGCTCACTTAAGGAGAGAGGGCTATGTCCTGTAACGAATCTACTCACGCTGCTAACTTGTTTTGTCTAAGGAAACGGAGTGGAAAAGAACACCAAACAAAGCAGGGTTTAGAGGTTCCAATCAGACCTTTACCAACAAACAGTTGCCCAGGTTGGGTCAAGTCACGCTGCCACTGTAAACTGAGGATGCAGATCGGAACTTTCTTTCAGCACTGCTTTTCATTCTCTACCCAGTTTACAGATGTTTAGTTACAAGGGTTTAGCAACAGATGTTTAGCAACAAATGTTTAGTTGCTAGGGTAGGAGATAGAACCTACATTTTTCATTTGTTACTGGAAATAGCCTTTAGTGGCATGAATCCTGGTTTTGATGCTTACAAGTTGTGTGATTTTCATCAAGTCAGCTAAACTTGTAAAGCCTCAATCTCCTTATCTGTAAAATGGGAAAAGAGATGCTACCTACTGTATATATTTTGAAGGTTAAATGGCTCAGTTCAGTTCAGTCGCTCAGTCATGTCCGACTCTTTGCAACCCCATGGACTGCAGCATGCCAGGCCTCCCTGTCCATCACCAACTCCCAGAGATTACTCAAACTCGAGTCCATTGAGTCAGTGATGCCATCCAACCATCTCATCCTCTGTCATCCCCTTCTCCTCCTGCCTTCAATCTTTCCCAGCATCAGGGTCTTTTCCACTGAGTTACTTCTTCATATCAGGTGGCCACAGTTTTAGAGTTTCAGCTTCAACATCAGTCCTTCCAATGAATATTCAGAACTGATCTCTTTTAGGATAGACTAGGTCAATCTCCTTGCAGTCCAAAGGACTCTAGAGTCTTCTCCAACACCACAGTTCAAAAGCAACAATTCTTTGATGCTCAGCTTTCTTTATAGTCCAACTCTCACATCCATAGATGACTACTGGAGAAACCATAGCTTTGACTAGATGGACCTTTGTTGGTTAAATGGCTAAGTATATTTAAAATGTCTGATATAGTAACTACTATACAGTTTTACTCAATGAATAACAATTATTTTTACTATTGCAACCATGATATGGTAAGACTTCACAGCTGAAGGAACATTTTTGCAAAATTAGTCTTAAAAATTTATCTTCACAGCTTTGTATGCTTACTTTGATTACAAGTTACAAGTGCAACTTACTTGTAACATCAAGATATCTTGTCAAGAATTGAAATTAAATTTTGGATTTCACAATAATTCTCTCATGAGTGTATAAAGATTAACAATGTAATATTTGTAATCTTTTATTACCCTGCAAATGGAAAATACTACATATCTGTCCAAGACTTTTTACTGTACTTTAAAAAAAAGTCAAAATATTGCATAAACAATAAAACAGGGTAACAATTAGGATTATGATTAAGCTATGGCTGTTGAAGGAAGTTTCCTTAGCAAACTGCCAAGTCTCTTCATCTGAAATAGCCTCTAGAATGTTTTTATAATGTTACTATTAATTCAAATGGTATGATACTGTTCATTGGCTCTAAAAAATATGGATAGTATGAGCTTTTAGAAGTCAATTTGGTTTCAATTTTTAAAATTTAAGCATAATGCCTAAGATCTCAAAAAATATGAAATTCACCTTATTTAAGTAACAAATTTTATAGGTTCATTTATAAGAGTTTGTTGTGAGCATCATCTAAAGTAATAAATAATGCTAAGCTTAACACTGGTAACATTTCAGTTTTACTTAACTAAATAGTGATTTTCATTTAATAACATTCCACTTTCCAATTTATCACTTGCCATCTATTATGGAACTTATTACTGCTTTCAGGGGAAAAAAAACCCTCTTCAATCCATTGTGTCCAAAGGACACTTAGATTTTGAGGATAAAATGAATCTTTAAAGTCATAAAAAGAAAGGTGAAGATAGTAATACCACAGTTCGTTGAATATCTGCCTCTTTTCTTTTTTGGCCACATTGCATGTAGAACTTTCCTGACCAGGGGTTAAACCCACGCCTCCTGCAACAGAAATAAGATTCCCCCATGGAATCTTAACCACTGGACCACCAGGGGAGCCAAATACCTACTTTCACTAAACATTCACTATAGGTCTGAGATTATGAAGTACATGAGCATTTAATTTAAGATTTATATAATTTAAGCACCACACAGATAAGCATTATTTTCCCCATTTATCAGCTAAGGACACAAGGTCAAGGGAGTTCAGTAACTGCCCACAGTTGCAGAGCTTTCAAACGACAGGGCTGCAAGCTTTTCTGAACTGAAATCTGTCCTTTCTCTACCACGTTACATGTCGTGTTAACATGTCGTATTGCCCTAAACTCCCAGGCCTCTCATCTTCATTTTTACCCTATCCCTCCCTATAAAAGCTCTGTCTACTGACTCACTCCCAGGTAAGGAGGAGAAACAAGAGTGAGACTTGGGTTGCTGCAGTTCATTCATTCAACTGTACCAGGATGTGAAATGTGGTTTTTCCCATCATCCCAAACCTGCATTTAAGTCTTAAATCTGGATGAGGGTAAAATGGCACTTCATATTTCCTTATTTCAAGTTCGTAGAACTTCGAGCATTTAGGGTCAGCCCTACCACCAATTTAAAATTTAAGCATAATGCCTAAGATCTCAAAAAATATGAAATTCACCTTATTTAAGTAACAAATTTTATAGGTTCATTTATAAGAGTTTGTTGTGAGCATCATCTAAAGTAATAAATAATGCTAAGCTTAACACTGGTAACATTTCAGTTTTACTTAACTAAATAGTGATTTTCATTTAATAACATTCCACTTTCCAATTTATCACTTGCCATCTATTATGGAACTTATTACTGCTTTCAGGGGAAAAAAAACCCTCTTCAATCCATTGTGTCCAAAGGACACTTAGATTTTGAGGATAAAATGAATCTTTAAAGTCATAAAAAGAAAGGTGAAGATAGTAATACCACAGTTCGTTGAATATCTGCCTCTTTTCTTTTTTGGCCACATTGCATGTAGAACTTTCCTGACCAGGGGTTAAACCCACGCCTCCTGCAACAGAAATAAGATTCCCCCATGGAATCTTAACCACTGGACCACCAGGGGAGCCAAATACCTACTTTCACTAAACATTCACTATAGGTCTGAGATTATGAAGTACATGAGCATTTAATTTAAGATTTATATAATTTAAGCACCACACAGATAAGCATTATTTTCCCCATTTATCAGCTAAGGACACAAGGTCAAGGGAGTTCAGTAACTGCCCACAGTTGCAGAGCTTTCAAACGACAGGGCTGCAAGCTTTTCTGAACTGAAATCTGTCCTTTCTCTACCACGTTACATGTCGTGTTAACATGTCGTATTGCCCTAAACTCCCAGGCCTCTCATCTTCATTTTTACCCTATCCCTCCCTATAAAAGCTCTGTCTACTGACTCACTCCCAGGTAAGGAGGAGAAACAAGAGTGAGACTTGGGTTGCTGCAGTTCATTCATTCAACTGTACCAGGATGTGAAATGTGGTTTTTCCCATCATCCCAAACCTGCATTTAAGTCTTAAATCTGGATGAGGGTAAAATGGCCTTCATATTTCCTTATTTCAAGTTCGTAGAACTTCGAGCATTTAGGGTCAGCCCTACCACCATCAAAACGCATCATAATTTTAAAAATTCATCTATTTATTCCATTTTTTGTGTGTGCAGAGCCTTCTGTCAATGGAGTATCACGGAGGCCTCAAAGGGAGAGAAGGTGGATTAGGCCGTGCATAGCCCTACAAGCATATCTAGGCTTGATTGTAGATTGGGGTAAAGTGTAAGTGGCTCAAATGGTAAAGGATCTGCCTACAATGTGGGAGACCTGAGTTTGATCCCTGAGTTGGGAAGATCCCCTGGAGAAGGAAAGGACAACCCACTCCAGTATTCTTAGCTGGAGAATCCCATGAACAGAGAAGCTTGATGGGCTAGAGTCCATGGCGTTGCAGAGTTGGACACGACTGAGTGACTTTTACTTTCACTAAGGTTGGAGAACAGGACATAACTGGCCTTGAGCTGTGCAAGGTCTTGGGAGTGAGACTGCAGATGGGGAGCCTGACTGGAAGTGATACAGAGATGATGACTACGGGATGGTGGAGCGGTGGTTTAGGTCTGAATATGGGCCAGAACAGGAAGTGGTCCTTGTCAGTTGAGACTGAGTTGGAGAAAGAAGGGTAGAACTCACATCTCTGGTGTGAAGAGACAAGAGGAGAAGACTAACATGTGAAGGGTGGGGTGGGGAGTGGCGCTCAGCTTTTGCTTCATCCCCGGGGCAGGGACCAAAGAGGATGGACCATCATTCCCACTCATCCCTGGCTCCTTGCCTCCTGAAATTTTGAGTCTAGGTTGAAGTCACAGAAAAACGAGGAGAGAAGGAAGGGCCCCAAAAGGAGGCAAAGTTTACAGAATGGGGTCTTGTCAAGCCCTGTAAGAAGAAAGAAAGATGAGGTCATCACCTATGGTTTTGAGGTCATTTGTCTGCCAGAGGGGGGCTATGCCTCCACTTTCCAGTGGGGAAGTTTTCCTTCCTGAAGGCAAGGGAGGGAAGCCCTGAGAAAAGTCCTGAAGGACAGCAGGGAGGCTGCAGAAAGGGACAGCATGTCCTAGCTGGACCCACCCTGGGCTGCAGAGCCCACATGTGCACGTTCATCTCAGCACAGGAGTCAGGCCTGGTGAGACCATCCTCAGGGTGGAGGTGGTGCATTCTCAGAGTGGCCTGTGGCACATTAGCCTCCACAGTCTCCTCCCCAGTCCAGGGATGAAGGAAGGGTCATTTAACATCAGTTCTCATGTTAAGAGATCCCAGAAGGCTACATCGGCAAGGTCTGATAGGACAGTTCTAACATGCTGAAGAGGACGACGGGAGGAGCCCTACCCAATCCCACCTCCCCAGGGCCCTTAGAGGATATGCACAATCGCCCCCTTTCATTCCTTGCCCCCCAAACAAAGTGCCCATAGATTAGCAGTGGGGCACAAGCCCTGGGAGCTGCCCGGGCAGCCCAACCTGGAGGAGAGTTCAGCACTTTGCCTCCTGGCAGCAACAAAGGGGCCTAAAAGAAGCTAAGCTGTGACCCCTAAAAGCCACCAATTGCCCCTATGCAGAGACCACCATATCAACAGCGGCTTCCGACATTAGACAGAAACAGGCTAGGTCAGGAGAAGCCGAAGACTGCACTACGCCTTTCTGTTACACATGACCTTCTGATGGGCAGTATGAGCATCACCAGGGAGTTCCTAGCAATGCAGAGTCTCAGGCCCCACCCTCAACTTCCTGAATCAGAATCTGCTTTTTTTATCAAGGCCAGAAGGAGATGAACCTACACATGAAAGTCTGAGCGGCAGCGCTGTCAGTCACGAATCTGTCACCCATGCGGGGAGTAGAGCCTCCGCGCCCTTCCTGCGGAGTTTCTGCAACAGGCACTGCAAACCTGCGGGAGTCCAGGGCCTGATGAGAATCAAGAAGAAAGTTCCAAAGGAGAGAGAAAAGAAGAAAGAATATGTAAGACAGCCCACATGTGCTCAGTTATCAGATCAGCAGATAGACAGTGTCAGAGAAAGGGGAGGAGAAAAGCTTTAGATAAAGTTTAAGAATGAAGTTTACAAATGAACCATTGTAGGTGCTCAAATAAGACAGACCCAATGATCAAACTGACAAGATCAAAATGAAATTTGCCAAGATGTTTTTAGGGCAGTGTAGCAGAGATCATTTTAAATCAGTAATAAGAAAAAATTACAATTATTACATGTTTCTATGTTGAGAGCCCTCAGAAAGATACATCAACAGTCATTTATTTATCCACCAAACATGAGTTAAAAATCAAATTGCTGGGTGCTGTGCTGGGCGCAAACAAATAAGATGTGGACCCAAAGAACTACTTAAACACTATTGTGTGACAAAGAAAACAGTTACTGTTATCCCCTGGATCCAGTCACTGTCGTGAGCACCAAGCATACAAAAGCAGACAAAACAAACAGAATCCCTACTCGTGGCGCTTACAGTCTAGTGTAGGAGATGGATAATCCATGAGATTAATAAGTAAAATGTAAAGCAGGACTAAGGACTTCCCAGGTGGCAGAGTAGTAAAGAATCCACCTACCAATGCAGGAGATGCAAGAGACAGAGGTTTGATCCTTGGGTTGGGAAGATCTCCTGGAGGAGAGCAGAGCATCCCATTCCAGTATTCTTGCCTGGGAAATTACATGCACAGAGGAGCCTGGCAGGCTGCAATCCATGGAGTCACAAAGAGTTGGACCTGACTGAGCATGCACGCACCATAGCGGAACTAATGAAATAAAGCAGGGAAGTGGGAATGGGGGTGTAGGGAGGGCAGTGCAGTTTTAAACAGGTGGCCAGGAAAGAAGGCTTCCCAGGTGGCACTTGTGGTAAAGGGCCCAACTGCCAGTGCAGGAGATGTAAGAGATGGGGGTTCTATCCCTGAGTTGGGATGATCCCCTGGAGAAAGGCATGGCAACCCACTCCAGTTTTCTTGCCTGGAGAATCCTATGGACAGAGGGTCCTGGCGGGATACTGTCCATGGGGTTGCACAGAGTTGGACACACTGAAGCAACTTAGCATGCACACAGCATGCATCCAGGAAAGAAACATGAATTGTGAGCAATCCTGAAGAGTGAGGGAGCCCACCTCGTGGGCGTCTGGAGGGAGAGCACTCCAGGCAGACAGGGCAGTGATGGAAAGCTTTTTCTGTGCTGAGACCCCCGGGGGAGGCCACCTTGACGGGGCTGCGGCAGGACAGCTGGTGACAGTCAGAGGACGCGAGTTTGCAGCGGCAACACCAGCCGGGTAGCCGGGTCCTGAGGGCCGCCGTGAGGACCTGGGCCTCTCCTCTGAGTGAAAGGGACTCATGGAAGCATTCTGGGCAGCAGCGTGATGGGAATTCAACTTCTGTTCTAATAGGATGTCAGGCTGCAATGAACAATGGAAGTGATGAAAAGTTATCAGGTTCTGGATATGATTTTTGGGTAAAGTTACCATTTGCCATCAGATTCGGATAAAAGATACAGAAGTCAAGGATATAACAAATGCAACTAATAAAATCCTGTGTTTTGTTAATCACATCCTGTAAATCAACTCTCATGTAAGTCCAAAGAGCTCTAATCTTGATCTCAGCACATCAAGCCCACCCTTAGCAGGTCTTCATGTTTGACCTACCTGTGTAAAGCTGCACAGAGCTGAGCAGGGAATGCCATACAGCTTTTCCATATTGCTAACTA
Source organism: Madoqua kirkii (assembly GCA_006408675.1). Lineage (NCBI taxonomy): Eukaryota > Metazoa > Chordata > Mammalia > Artiodactyla > Bovidae > Madoqua > Madoqua kirkii. The sequence continues at coordinate 58,617 of SJYC01065982.1, read as the reverse complement.
AGAAATTTAGAAAATGAAATCACAGAATTCCTAGTAGTCACCTAGTTGTCACCTGCTTTCTTGGACCAAGTTTAACCACATGTTTGAGTAGTTTGTACATCTTTCCCTAGCATTCTGAGGTTGTAAGCTCTGGACCCCTTATAATCCACCCATGGGAGTTTACTGAAGGCAAAGGAAGAGACTAATAATGAGATTTCTCTTATGGGATCCTTCTATATGAGAAATCACAAACAAATTTTAGATTTCTTGAGAAATCTAAAATTAACTTCTCAAGATAGTTGAACACAAAACGATGAAAATGTGCTTCAAGGAAGAATGCACCCCAGAGTAAGCTAAATCCAAATTATAAATTTCTAAATACCCAATCATCAGTCTCAGTTATTTTCAGACATGCCATCTATTCTAAGTTATTTTCAGTAATGTTCATCCTGACTTCTTTCTAAAAACAATCTAAAAACGAGGATCACAAAATCAAAAGGAATTTACATTTTAAACATCTAACCCTGGATTGGGAAGATCCTCTGGAAGAGGGCATGGCAGCCCACTCCAGTATTCTTGCCTGGAAAATCCCCTTGGACAGAGGAGCCTGGTGGACTGTAGTCCGTAGGGTCGCAGTCTGACATGACTGAGCAGCTGCTTAGCCACAAGGTGGAGATCTAAAGCAATGATTTGTTTTCAGAGCGGGCTCCAGTTTAGAATCCAGAATTTCTCATTTAAGATTCGAGTGGTGCATGTTCTCAGATTCTGCCAGAAACTGACTTATTATTTTAAGCTAGAGGAAAACAGCGCTTATGTATCAGGATTCTTTTGTATAGATTGTAAATACACCTGACATCCAAAGTATTTCAGGAAATTCTAAGCAATACAATATTAGGTGGCAAAGTGGAGATACTGTTGGGAAATGTCAAGTTTAGGTCTAAAGAAGAGAGAACACCATTGTTTTATCAGTTGATCATAAACACATTTAACAAAGGGCTAATGTGACTATATCAGTACAGATATTTTATGGCTGATAATGAATAATTAAATCCCTTTACCTTGACAGAGAGCAGTCCTAGACTAATAATTCTGAAGATTCTAAACCAAGAGTTTGCATGAAAGATCCCTCTAGTTGTGTTTATTTGCATATGGTAGTGGGACCAGCTCACCAAGCGGAGCACTAGTGAAAGCAGAAAACCCTCACCTCCTTTTTAGATAAGTGGACTTTGTCAGTTCCCAAAATTACACACTAAATGTACTTGCTTGATTCACAAATTATCTTCCCAGTTTACTCATCTAGAAGTTTCATTATTGTAAAAATCATCTGAATTTCCTTTGTGGTTTTTTTTTTGGAGTGTGAACTATTATTCTTCCCTATATAAACAAACCAAAACAAACTGAAAGCAAAAATCTAAGCTAGATAATAAATAGAAAATGTGGTACAATCTTTTATCCCTCTCTGTTTCTGCTACTTTCATATGCCTTAAACTTCGTGATTATCTACAGAACAGATTTCCCAGGTGGCGCAGTGGTAAAGAATCCACCTGCCAGTGCAGGAGATGCAAGAAATGTGATTTGATCCCTGGGTCGGGAAGATTCCCTGGAGCAGGAAATGGCAACTCATTCCAGTATTCTTGCCTGGAAAGTTCCACGGACAGAGGAGCCTGGTGGGCTACTGTCCATGGGGTTGCAGAAAGTTGGACACAATCAAGGAAAACTTGGCAAAGGAATGCAACAGAAGTAAATGAACGAGTCTCAAAAGTAGCTAAAATTCTCAAAACGGTAATTTCTTCAAGGTGTTCTGCAACTTTTTATCATAATGAAAGAATCCATTTGTGGAAATTGTTTTTCCTCCTAGTTTACTCAGGTTGTAAGATGCTCATTCTTCAATTTACATAGGTTTTCATCATCAATACTTAGAAAATTAATAAAAAAAGCAACCACAATCTCAAGGATTGTTGTTTTCAGCTATCTGGTGAGAATTTCCCCCTCATTCCTTAAGGCTGAATTATCTCTTTATCTCAGTCACCTGCTTATGTTACAACTAGTAGCACAGAGTCCAGAGCTGTTTGTTTAGATAAGCATCAAAGTTTGGGATGCTGATCTGTACTTAAAAGACCTTTGATCCTGTTCACCTTGATTTGGAAATCAAATTGGAACTCTAACAAGAAATATTTGTCTCTTCCGCTACTTTCTGGTCTCAGCCAGTCCGGAAATACCAAGAACAGGCTTCATAGTAGTATTTAGAATTTCCGCTTCCTGTTCTGGAGGAAAGCAGAAGTGGAGAAACGTGAAAACATTAACCAAAAAAACACTTGACCTTTTGCGATCCACCACAACATCCAAGTAAAATGTTGTTCAAATGTTGTCTCTTTACTTAATCCAGCATAAACTTATATGACATCGTTTCACCCAAACAAAACCTGTAGAAGACTTTCAGCTTCGGCTTCATCCCTGGAGAACCTAAAAGAGTGAGACATATTCTCCAGGAGTGGTGTCTGGAAAGGGAGTGTGAAGTGTGGGCTATAACATGATCAGTTACAAGCACAGTGAGCTATGTGGGCTGCTCAGCTCTTCATTCCTCCAGGCAGTGGTTCTCAACCGTTGTGTGCAACAGAATTGCATGGAGGGCTAGTTAAAATGCAAACTGCTGTGTTCATCCCACTTTCACTCCAGTTCTTGGATGGGGTCAGACAATTTGCACTTCTAACAAGTCACCATGTGAACCTGATTCATCTGACCTGAGGATCCCACTTGGAGAACCACAGCTCTGAGTGAGTTTGCTTATGAAAATGGAGAAAACTTAAACCTTAGCAAATGTTGAGATCTCATTTGAAAGAGGAACTGAGGCAAAACAGGAGCACCGAGTTGTAGAACCAGTCACAGTTGGGATTTGAATTAGGAATCTGTCCAAAATGTAAGTCTAGGCAAATTGCTTAATCTTCTCAACCCGCACTTTCCTTATCTGTAAAATGAGGGTTAATAATCACATCTGTTTCTGAGAACCAAACAAGATACTGTATGTAAGATGTCTGGCACATAAAACTCTGTAAATGGTTGTTTTTATTTTAAAAATTAGACAGTATTAGTAAGAACAAACCAACCAAACAGTTCACTTGTAGGCAATAATCTCTGAGATCTAAACACAGGAGAAACTTTGGCTAGGATCCCATATGTGTTTTGGATTCAGATTAAATAAAAAGTGACTGATATAATCTAAAGAGCAATCTTTCTCCTTTAAAATAAAATCTCTGATAAGATCCCTGGTTCTTTCTTGAAACCTGTCCTTAATTCCCATTTCTTTATTGCCATTTTAAAGCTCATTCTAATGTTTACTTTTTTTATTGTCTCTTGCTGCTGTGTTTATCTCCCCTGCTGTTTACACCTCTTTGCACCACCCAAAAAGACTTTTTTTTTAAATATGGAAAAAGTCTAGGAGCCTTAAACTCTTGAATAGTGGAGTTAACCCTCTCCAGTTACAAAGTCAGAGTTTTAACAAATTGAAGAAAATGAAGAAAACTAACAACATGTGTGAGTAAACTCACTCTAGTGACATTAAAATTAATTTATACCACCTAGTTTCCATGTTTATGATGCATCTGTGAATTTCCACCAAAATATTAGTATATTACATCCCCAAACAAAGGTGAACTTGAGGAAAATGACCAGTTCTCCACCTCTTCCAACGATTAAAAATGGGCTCAATCCAAAGCATGAGAGATGGTTGTTAGATAAAAGGAATATCTCACTCATCTATTGGGCAAAATATTAACTGTGAACTTACTATAGTCTCTCTCTGTGGGAATACACTGGCTGTGAGCAAAAGAGACCCAAGTCCTCATCCCATGCAGCACATGGTCTAGATGAGAAAACAGCATTTATCAAATAAGTATGCAATACATTAACAAAGAGAAACTGACAGCTGCAATGGACCAAAAATGGGTTAAAACATCACAGTGACAGTGGGGTTGGGGCAGCACAGAGGAAAGCCTTCAGGAGCTATTACAATGCTTGTAAGGTCAAATGAATTTTTTCTTACAGGAGGTGAGGGCATGAAAGACCAGAGAGGCTGGAGGTGAGAGGGAGAGAGACAGGCTAAGTAAGGATCACGAAGGCTGTTGTAGGACAAGAAGGTCTTTATCCTAGGAGCAGCAGGAAGCCACAAAATGATTTTAAGCTGTGGATTAGCATGCTTAAATTAGCATATTTAAAAGATCACTTGGGTTTCAGTGTGCCAAATGGATTACCAGGTATGAGGGGATGGGGCTTAGAAGAGAGAACAGACGGCAAAGGGGTAGCTGTGGCAAGAGACAGTGATGATTAGGGCACTACTGTTAGAGTCCAGTGGTAGATTGGACTTTATGGTAGTGAAGTATTCACTATAATCTTCTTTAGTGGAAATTTGTGCAAAGAAGAAAAAAATGTCATTTCTCCAGGGGGTCCAAGTATTGATGTGCCTAAAAGCCACATGACCATTCAATATCCCTTCTAACACTCTAACATGATTTAGATGAACTTCTAATTCATACTGTTACATAACCAGACTTATGAATGATATTTCATTTTATTTCAAGACTAATGAATAGATTAGATTGCCCATAAGGCCCATCACCTTGGTGCCTGATCTCAGCATTTGCATTTTATCACTTGTGTGGTAAAGGCATATCACTTTTTAGGAACTACTTGAATACACAGCTCCTGGAGGACAATTTTAATTCATTTTCTGGTTAAGCCACCAGTGAGGAGTAGGTAGCAACTAGCTGAGTACAAGCCTCTGGAAAAGTAGGACTGAGGGTCTGCTTTAGTAGCCTTGAGGTGGTGGAAGAGGAAGGGTGCTGAAGAAGGTTGAGAAAGAGGGGACACGGCTCTCAGGACAAGCTTTGCCTCTTTCCTCAGGTTTGTCTGGGACCAGCCTTGTAAATGAGGAGCTGCAGGAGGTTGCCACAGGTAGTAGGCCGCCCCTTAAATTGGTTTCCCGTAATATGCTCCCTTTGTAGAGTATCAGCCAACAGTGAAGATGAACCCCAGTAATACATTTCTGATCAGAGCCTTCATGATCGGAAATGATCCCAGCAAAGGTGGAGGGGTATGTCCATGAACATGGTCTCCTTGTCCACCACAGCTCAGGGAGCCACTACTGTTCTCCATTTCCACCCATTTGTATGCTGAAGACATTCCCATCAATTTCTACATCCTTCCTCTCTGGTGAGCGCCACAGAGCATTCCTAAACGGACCCCTCCCATGGGACCAGATGTTTATTTCCTCTCTCTTCAGATAAGTCTGAATCCTGACTCACTAGACTTACATACAGAAGATTACTGCTTTCTCTCCCTCTAATACAGGCGTCTACCTATCCTAAGAACCTTTCCCATCCCCTACACGTGTGTACATAGGGGGTTTTATTGCCAGTTGCTCTGTTAGATTCTTCCTGGAGAAATCTTCAAAGGAAGTATCTATAGAAAGGGTAGAGAGAATGGATAAAGAAAACACGGTATACACCATGTGGTATACATATATGTGGTGTATAAATATATAATAGACCACTCAGTTCAGTTCAGTCACTCAGTCGTGTCTGACTCTTTGCAACTCCATGAATTGCAGAAGGCCAGGCCTCCCTGTCCATTACCTGCTACTCAACTGTAAAAAATAATGAAATAATGTCATTTGCAGCAATATGGATGAGCAGAGAGATTTATCATATTAAGTGAAGTTAGCCGAAAAGAGAAAGACAAATATATGGTATCATTTATATGTGGAGTCTAAACTATGATACAAATGAACTTATTTACAAAGCAGAAACAGACTCACAGGCTTAGAAAACATATTTATGATTAACAAAGGGGAAACAGGGTTGGGGAGTGATAAACTATGAGTTTGGGATTAGCAGATACAAACAAGATCAAGCTAGTTTATCCTAAAGGGAGTCAACCCTGAATATTCATTAGAAGGACTGATGCTGAAGCTGAAGCTCTAATACTTTGGCCACCTGATGCAAAGAGCTGACTCACTGGAAAAGCTTCTGATGCTAGGAAAGACTGAAGGCAAAAGGAGAAGAGGGTGACAGGACCATTTGTTGGATGGTATCACAGGTTCAATGGACATGAACTTGGGCAAACTCTGGGAGATGGTGAGGGACAGGGAAGCCTGGAGTGCTGCAGTCCATGGGGTCACAAAGAGTTGAACATGACTTGGCAATTGAACAACAACAACAACTATATATCTATATCTATCTATCTATCTATCTATCTCTATATATATATCTGAATCACTTTGTTGTACACTAGAAACTAACACAACGTTGATTGCACATAAACTATATTTCAATAGAAAAAAAAACAAAATAAAAGAAAGTGTGGAGCAGTGGCAACTTGAATCACATTTATCTAGAGTGATTTTGTAAAATGCACATCCTGAACCCTGGCTCAAACACACTAGATAAAAATCTACACTGTGATAGACACTCCAAGTGATTTCTAAGCACACTGAAGTTTAGGAACCACTGCTATATGGCAACTGTGTTACCACCCTATATGGATGCTCACTGAGTCTCTAGTTAATAGGAGGGTAAGGAGTAGATTGTACATAACTTTCAGCCTTCCTCACCCATGCAGCATCCTAAAGAGCTCCATTCATGAGGTCAATCAAGTAGGTTGATCAGGAATTTCACCTCTGATAAAAAGGTTGCGATCTTTCCTCTGAAATTCTTTTTAGAGTGGAGTTTGAGTACAGGCAAGATGGATATCATCTCGTCTCCATGTGGGACGGAAAGTGAAAGTGAAAGTCATTCAGTCGTGTCCCACTCTTTGTGACCCTATGGACTACATGGTCCGTGGAATTCTCCAGGACAGAAAACTGGAGTGGGTAGCCATTCCCTTCTCCAGGGGATCTTCCTGACCCAGGAATCGAACCGGCCTCTACTGCATTGGCAAGGGTACCACCACCGAGCCTCCAGGGAAGCCCATGTATGTATTGACAGTCCACTGTAAAGAACAGTGAGCGCTGCCCTTTAACTTGGTATCGAAAATAGAAAATGATAAGGTCAGCAGAATTCATAAGAGCCAGATGGTCCCTGATTCAGTACAAGTTTTGAAACACATCAGAAAGTTATTATGCTCATTTTTTCTTTATATGCCTTTGCCGTCTGCCAGTAAGACAGCATGTTCCAAATGAGAGCCTTTTTCAACTTAAAGGAACCATCCCTCTAATGGACATTTGGGAATATAGGCGGCAAGGTCACACTGTTGACCTGTGGATTCTATGGGTATTTTGTGGTCTGGGGTCAGAGACGCAAAATCTCTCGACTTTGGGGGCCTCCCACATAACCAAGAATTGTGCTACTCAAACACCAATAATATTACAGACGAAGAATCCTTCAGTTCTGATGCCTCTATAATGCACATGGATCCAATGTTTAAATTTATTATAGAATCTTCTCTTTGTCCGATGCATTGAATATAATATAGGGTTTCTATGTTGCTGAAGAGAGTGTACATAAAATCCTCAGCACAGTGCTTGTGTTTTATTCTATCTAGGAGTTTCAGATTTACTTTGATAAATGCAAATGAGTGACTGAGGATTAATTAAGAAGATTCTTTTCCAATTGTAACACAATCCAGAGTGGAAGAGATGGAAAGAGGTTGACACCTATTGTTAACTAATAAGGTCTGTGTGAAACCTCTGAAATTACTGCAAGTCCAGCATCTGTTTGACCACAATTCTCTACCATCTTCCCATCATCTTTAGTAGTAACATTGAAGTATTCAATGGATTATGTAGAATTTTGCCAAAGGTTGGGAAGAGAGAGTGCTTGCCATTTAAACACTGTGCATCAATGTCTGAAGTGAAGTGAAAGTCAGTCGGTCGTGTCTGACTCTGCCAGCCCATGGTCTATATAGTCCATGGAATTCTCCAGGCCAGAATACTGGAGTGGGTAGCCTTTTCCTTCTCCAGTGGATCTTCCTGATCCAGGAATCAAACTAGGGTCTCCTGCATTGCAGGCAGATTCTTTACCAACTGAACTATCAGGGAAGAAATGTTTGGCTTTAGCTTTTATTGCTGTTAACGGTAGTTTCCAAGATAAATTGAGTTTTCTATAAAAATAAATCCCAGTACTAAGAACCATAATTTTTACCAGATTAGGAAAAAAGATTCTTGCACACATATAAAAGAAGAATGCAGTTGAAATGGCATTCTTGCCAGAAGCTGTATACCATTCTGCAATTTATTTCATTTTTGGTGGAAGGAAGGACTTCAAAGCCTTAAGTATACACATATGCTACAAGCATGTCTAAAATTCAAGTGTAGGAACCTCTGAACCAACTTCCACATGAATTAGCAAGCCTATAATTTATTACCAGATAATATAAAAATAAGGATATGTGGAGACTGAGACATGGCATAAATTACAAAGGCAAAGAATAGTGAGGTTTGGAATATAAAACCTTCTAAAATTCAAATGTGATTACCATTAGGACACAAATTCCTTTAACACGTCTTGCAAGTCTCTTCATGATCTGAACTTTTCAAAACTAACAGACCAATATATATTTTAAATACTCATTTCAAAAGCAAAAAAGAGTATATGGAAAATAAAAAAGAGAAGGCACTGCTCCGCGAGAAGGAAGAGTCGATTTTGCCACTGATTTTGTACAGGTTACTTTTTGCTATCTGTGAAATTGTGAGGAAAACTACACATTAGTTGAAATCTATAATGAGGTTAACAGTTTATTAATGCACTTGAATTTCTACTTCATTGTCAGAACTGCTAAGCATGTCAACAGGGCTTATGATGGTCTGTTTCATATCTTATTCTTTCCTTATGAATTGTGTCCTGGATTGACATAAATTTAAGAAGAAGTCTCTAAGAATAGTTTGAACATCGGTATCTTTTTAAAGTGGAAAAAGGACTTTTTGGTAGAGGAAAGCAAGCATTAAAATGAACAATCTCTTTTATTTTAGTGGAACGTAAAAGCTTTTAAAACTCTACCCTGGTAGCTCAGATAGTAAAGAATCTGCCTACAGTACAGGAGACCTGGGTTTGATCCTCGGGTTGGGAAGATCTCCTGGAGAAGGGAATGGCTGCCCATTCAAGTATTCTTGTTTGAAGAATTCCATAGACAGAGGAGACTAGTGGGCTACAGTTCATGGGGTCGCAAGGAAATGACTGAGTGACTAACACTTTCACGTTTCAAAAGTTTTTAAAACTCTAAGTTTGGTACTTTACTCTTCTGTTTCTTTGAACATTCATTTGAGAAAAATTCTTTCAATTGGGTTACGAAGAGGTTGTTTTGATAATATAACTCATTGAAGCAATTGAAGTTTGTGCTGATTCAAAATGTAAGGAAACCTTTCTTATAGCAGTTCATCAGAGGATATTTTTGGTATCTTTCACAGTGATATTAAGTTTTTTTTAAATACATGAGTGCTCCTAAAGGCTTTTTCAAAATAAGCATGTTTCCAAACAGGCTGTTTAAAAAATCCAATAAAAGCAAAGATGGCAGCAGCTACTCCAAAAAGGGGAAAAAAAACCCCTCATGACTGATCTATTTTAGGAAGCCCATGCCACGTATATAAAATTCTAAAATATCAGGTTTTATTCCTACTATACACACTAGTAAACTATAAAATACTTACACAAATATAAAGTGAATGGCCCAGAATAATCACTATTTTGTCACAAATTAACTCTAGGGGCTTCCCAGGCAGTGCTAGTGGTAAAGAATCTGCCTGAAAATGCAGGAGACATAAGTGATGTGGGTTCGATCCCTGGGTTGGGAAGATCCCCTGGAGGAAGGAATGGCAACCCACTCCAGTATTCTTGCCTGCAGAATCCCATGGACAGAAGAGCCTGGTGGGCTACAGTCCATAGAGTCGCAGAGTCAGACAGGAAGTGACTTGGCAGGCACATATGGACTCTAAATTTTACTCAAAACAAGCCAGTCCCAGAAATAAGTTGGACCCAAAAAGGATGTGCTTTTTGTTGTTGTTGTTCTGTCGCTTAGTTGTGTCCAACTCTGCAACCCCACAGACTGCAGCACGCCAGGCTCTCCTGTCTTTCACCATCTCCTGGAACTAGCTCAAACTCATGCCTCTAGAGTTGGTGATGCTATCCAACCATCTTATCCTTTGTTGTCCCCTTCTCCTCCTGCCTTTAATCTTTCCCAACGTCAGGGTCTTTTCTGAGTCAGTTCTTCACATCAGGTGGCCAAAGTATTGGAGCTTCAGCTTCAGCATCTGAATCCTGCCAGAAAACAGCTTCTTGGGAGTCAGCTCGTGGCCTCCTGCCTGAAGCCTCCCCAACCTGCCTCCTTTCCTGTCCATCAACCTCCAACACTGCCATTCTCACAAGAGCCTCAGATTGCTATTCATCCCTTGTGGGGGCATCCAGGAGGCATCCAAAATTCTAAGACTGAAACAGTGACATTCCAGTTAACTGTACACACTATGAAGGTGCTGATGATGCGATTTTCTGTTATGTAGCAGAGCTGTGTTCTGGTGAAAGGAGAGAGGCCAATTTCAAGTGTACTAATTGGATTTGTAGCCTTTTGGGAAAGGAGCATCAGTCAGTCTCACCATCATCCAAACAGGTGCTGCAGAACCTGAGAGAAGTTTGTATCACGTAAGAGTAACAGAGAACAGACCATATGGTTAAAGCACTTCTTTCAAGAGGGAAGGGACATAAGTATACCTATGGCTGATTTATGTTGATGTTTGACAGAAACCAAAACAGTATTGTAAAACAATTATCCTTCAATTAAAAATAAATAAATTTAATTTTTTAAAATGACCTCTCTGCTCCCATTGGGCTGAGGATATGTCCATCTGACCTACTGGGCATGGGGACAACAGGAGAGGCCTGAAGTCCACCTGGATTTATATCAGAGGACAGGAAAGAAAAATAGATGAGTAAAGGGTCAGAGATGAAAGATCCAAGACAGCCTGTGTGAACTGAGGACATGAGAGAGATTTTAGGAGGAGACAGACTTGGGAGAGAACATTTGAAGAGATTCTCTATGATGACCCTTCCCAGAAAATTTTCCTTGGGACATTGCAATAAACATTTAGTTTCCCTTTAACTGGGACTTCCCTGGTGGCTCAGATAGTAAAGAATCTGCCTGCAATGCAGGAGACCCAGGTTTGATCCCTGTGTCAGGAAGATCCCCTGGAGAAGGGAACGATAGCCCACTCCAGTATTCTTGCCTGAAGAATTCCATGGACTGAGGAACCTGGCGGGCTACAGTCTGTAGGGTCGCAAAGAGTGGGACAGTACTGAGTGATTAACATTCAACACTCACTCACTTCTCTTTAATTAAGTTTCATAGCTTGATTGGCGTGGTCTTGAATATGACAAGATCTGCAAGGGATCTACTGGTCCCTTGGGGGTAAATGGAAATCACAACCTTTCTACAATGCAAATTGGATCATGTCCCACCACTCCTGAAAGTCCTCCAAAAGTTTCTTCCCACTCTGCTTGCTTAGCATGGTCTGGCCCTGACTTTGGATCAGCCACATTTCCTATCCTTACCACAATGCTATACTCCAGCCATAAATAAAATGAATAGTTCCCCACATGCACTGTGATCTCACACTTGAGGCTGCTCCCTTGGCTTGAAATGCTTCCCTACCCCATTCTTGCTTTCGTTCACTTATATAATAAATATTTCTTTAGCACCTATTATGTGTAAGCACTGGGGTGATCAAAATGGTGAATAATAATTATAAGAACAATTACAAAATAGTGAACAAAACACATACAGAAAGCCCTACATATGTCACATATTATCTTGGCTAATTCTTTATGCCATTTAAACATACTCTAAACTCAGCACAACACTGTGTGTGGATCTCATTTGAATCTGGTCTCAAGAATGCCATCTTTGCTTTGTTTTGCTTATAATGTATTAAAAAAATAGTTCATCCCCTTCTTCCACCCCCTCCTCCCTGGTAGCCACTAATCTGTTCTCTTTGTGTATGAGCTTGGTATTAATTTGTTATTGCTATTGTCATTATTGTTTTTAGGTACCACATGGAAGAGAGATTATATGATATTTGTCTTTCTCTGTTTCTGACTTATTTCATTTAGCTTAATGCCCTTAAGTCCCATTCATATTGTCAGAAATGGCAAGATTTCATTTCTTATGGCTGAATAATATTCCATTGTGTGTATATGTGTATGTGTATATTTTCTATATTGATTCATTTGTTGATGGACATTTAGACTGATTCCATATTTTGGCTATTGTAAACAATGTTGCAGTGAACATGGGGTGCATATATTTTTTCAAGTGAGTGTTTTTGTTTTCTTTTTTAATTAATTAATTAATTTTTTATTTTATAATACTGTATTGGTTTGGCCATACATCAGCATCAATCCACCACGGGGGTACGTGAGTTCCCAATCCTGAACCCCCCTCCCACCTCCCTCCCCATACCATCTCTCTGGGTCATCCCAGTGCATCAGCCCCAAGCATCCTGTACCCTGCATCGAACCTAGACTGGTGATTCATTTCTTACATGATATTATACATGTTTCAATGCCATTCTCCCAAATCATCCCACCCTCTCCCTCTCCCAGAGAGTCCAAAAGTCTGTTCTATACATCTGTGTCTCTTGCTGTCTCGCATACAGGTTTTCTTCAGGTAAGTGCAGAGTAGAGGAATTATTGGATCATATGGTAATTCTATTTTTAATTTTTTGAGGAACGTCTGTTTTTCATGGTGGATGGATGCACCACATTCTCACTGAGCATGCACAAGGTTTTCCTTCTTTCTGTATTCTCATCAACTCTTGATATTGTCTGTCTTATTGATAAGTCTTTCTGACATGAGTGAATCCCACAATGATTTTGACTTTCATTTCCCTGGTTATTAATGAAGTTGAGCATGTTCTTCTGTACTTAGAGCATGCTATTTGCATGTCTTCTTTAGAAAAAATGTCTATTCAGGTCATTTGTAATCAGATTGCTTGTTTTTTAGCTATTGCATTATATGAATTCTTTCTGTATTTTGAATATTTGCCCCTTATCAGATATATGGTTTACAAATATTTTCTCCCATTCAGTAAGTTTCCTTTCAGTTGTGTTGATTCCTTTACTGTGCAAAAGCTTCTTGTCCCATCTGTTTAATTTTGCTTTAGTTGCCTATGCTTTTGATGTCAGATCCATCACTGAGCATGATGTTAGCTGTGGGCTTGTTATTATCATCTTTATTATGCTGTAGTATATTGCCTCTGTATGTGTTTTGTTTGGAATTTTTACATTAAGTGGATGTTGAATTTCATCAAAAGGTTTTTCTGTATCTATTGAGATGGTCTTGATTTTTATTCCTCATTTTGTTATTGTGATATACTACATAGACTGATTTATGGATATTGAACCATCCTTGCATCCCTGCAATAAATATCACTTGATCACAATGTATGATCCTTGTCATGTGTTGTTGAATTCAACTTGTTAATATTTTCCTGAGAATTTTTGCATCTATGTTTATCAAGGATATTGATCTGTAATTTTTTTTTTCTTGTGGTGTCCTTCTCTGGATTTATATCAGGGTAATGTTGCCTCCTAAAATGTGTTTGGAAGAATCCTCCCATCCACCTTCCATATTGTGAGTTTGAAAATGATTGGCATGATTCTTAATTAAAAGTCCAGTATAAGTCACCACTGAAGTCATCTGGTCCTGAACTTTTATTTGTTGAAAGTTTTTTTTAAAATTACTGATTAAATTGCTTTGCTAGTAATCAACCTCAAGATTTTCTATTTCATTATAATTCATTCTTGGTGGTTTGCATGCTTCCAAAAATTTATCCATTTCTTATAGACCATAAAATTTATTGACATTTAATTGTCAATAGTAATCTCTTATGATCCTTTGTATTTCTGTGGTATTGTTGTAACACCTTTTTTGTTTTTATTTTATTTGAATCCTCTTTCTCTCTCTCTCTCTCTCTTTTTTTTTTTTTTGGTGATTCTAGCTAAATGTGTTTATAAATTTCGTTTATCTTTTCAAAGAACCAGTTCTTAGTTTCATCAAGTATGTCACCTTAAAAAAATCATGAGACAACTGAGGAAATCTGAAACTGATTGGGTATTTGAAAATATAATTATTATTAACTTCAGGTGAGATAATAGTATTGTTTCTCAGCCTTCAGATCATGGCATCTGGTCTCATTACTTCATGACAAATAGGTGGGGAAACAATGGAAACAGTGACAGACTTTATTTTGGGAGGCTCCAAAATCACTGCAGATGGTGACTGCAGTCATGAAATTAAAAGATGCTTGCCCCTTGGAAGAAAAGTTATGACCAACCTAGAGAGCATATTAAAAAGCAGAGACATTACTTTGTCAACAAAGGTCCATCTAGTCAAAGCTATGGTTTTTCCAGTAGTCAAGTATGGATGTGAGAGTTGGACTATAAAGAAGGCTGAGCACCGAAGAACTGATGCTTTTGTACTGGGGTGTTGTAGGACACTCTTGAGAGTCCCTTGGACTGAAAGGAGATCCACCAGTCCATTCTAAAGGAAATCAGTCCTGAGTATTCATTGGAAGGACTGATGCTGAAGCTGAAACTCCAATACTTTATCCATCTGCTATGAAGAACTGACTCATCGGAAAAGATCCTGATGCTGGGAAAGATTGAAGGCGGGAGGAGAAGGGGACAACAGAGGATGAGATGGTGGGATGGCATCATCAACTCAATGGACATGAGTTTGAGTAAGCTCTGGGAGTTGATGATGGACAGGGAGGCCTGGTGTGCTGCAGTCCAGGGGGTTGCAAAGAGTCAGACATGACTGAGTGACTGAACTGAACTAAACTGAATAGTATTATTATTTTTTAATAAAACAAGTATCCTTATCTTTTAAAGATACATCATAAAACAATTACAAATAAAATAATATGAGGTCTAAAATTGGATTCAAACTAGTCCAGTAATGGATTGGAGGATGTGATGAGAATATGGATGGAACAAAATTGACCATTTGTGTTGTTGTTCACTCAGTCATGTAGAACTCTTTGCAACTCCATGGACTCTAGCATGCCAGGCTTCCCTGTCCTTCACCATCTCCTGGAGCATTTGTAGATAATGGTTAAATTATCTTTCTACATTTGTATATGTTTGAAAATTTTCATAATATAAATATTTTTTAAAGGAAGACAAAAAGTAAGGGCATACTGGGTTCCCTGCCTTCCAACAAGCCTCTCCTGGGCTCTCAGTTCCGAGTATATTTCTGAAACCCAAGGACCCCTTTTGCTCTCTTAGCCCCTTAGCTCACCTCATCATTACACCATTTTATGACTGTCTGACTGTCTGCCCCACCCCATGAGACAGTCTGCTACTTACGGGCAAGGATTGTCTATGTCTTTCTAATCATTCTTTCATCAGCTTCAAGTACAGTACCTGACAGAAAACCAGACACTAGACACCTATGCAAATGAAAACCTAAAGTCTACAGAAATCAGATTTCAATGCACATGGCATTGGTTTCAAGGAAACAGCAACTCGAGAGCTGTCTTTTGTCCTAACTGGCAGATATGATTCCATTGACTCAACACCTGTTTATTGAACCTCACATTGTATGAGAGAAATGGTTCTGGAGATGATATACTCTCTATTATTGATTATTTTCCTTTGGGGTCTCCAAGAGAGACTGGGGAAAGATGCAGAGGTGCCATGTATTTGCACACAGGTGTACACACACACACTCCCACATACAGATGTAGTTATTTGCTCATTGTTGGTCCTTTCAGGGTTTAGTTGAAACAAACAAACAAAAAAGTTAGTATTCCTATAGCAATATCTAACATTTCTGTTTGCTCATTTTAGGTACCACACTGATAAATAATATAGGATTGTTATAGAGAAGAGTTTCTAGTCCTCTTTAATAAAGACTAAGTTTGCTAAGCGTAAAAACAACTTAGGTTTCCCCCCAGAATTCATTTCCTTTCTAAAATAAGGAGAAGGCAATGGCACCCTACTCCAGTACTCTTGCCTGGAAAATCCCATGGATGGAGGATCCTGGTAGGCTGCAGTCCATGGGGTTGCTAAGAGTCGGACATAACTGAGCGACTTCACTTTCACGCATTGGAGAAGGAAATGGCAACCGACTCCAGTGTTCTTGCCTGGACAATCCCAGGGACAGGGGAGCCTGGTGAGCTGCTGTTTATGGAGTTGGACAGAGTCAGACATGACTGAAGTGACTTAGCAGCAGCTTATATACATGTATATATAGATATAGATATAGATATAGATATAGTCACTCAGTCGTGTCCAACTCTTTGCAGCTCCATGGACTGCAGCCTGCCAGGCTGTTTTTTACAGTCTCAGACTGGGGATAAAGATATACAATGCACAGTCCTCAACGTCAAACCTTCAGGCCTTTCATAACTCTGTTTAGCCTTTCAGCTAGTTAAGACCTTTCTCAGCAACTCCCTTAAGGCTCTGGTTCCAAGAACAGTCATTACTGTTTTTCCATCAGTCACATCAGTACTTCAGCATCTTGTTTTCAAGACGTTTTTCCACGATGTACTTTTTACTGCTCCCAGTCCTTCGCCTGGGGGTAATGAGAAAGTCATTCTTATTTTTCAAAGAATCCCTATTAATTATAGTACAGGCCTGTGCGTAGCATATTTCCTACATATCCCCTTTTAAAATTTTTTGAACCTTATTTTTGGTGATTATTGTTGATCATAGAAGTCAAAGCAATAGTCGCTAACTGCTATTGTTGTCTGTCGACTTTCTTGGTGATTCGCCACCAGACTATTTAGAAACAGAAAAAAAAGATATATAAAGATTAACATAAAACCAGCCATTGATTCTCTGATAGTTTTCAAGTGAGGAATGGGATTTAACTGAGAAATACCATTTGCTGCTGCTTCTAGCAGATTAGATCTGCTGGGGAAAAGGTGTAGTTTCTGAGAGAAAGTGTCCATAATCTCTTGTTGTAAGTTATTAATAACCAGAGATAGATTACTTTGATTTAAGACGTGTTGTTTAACTTTGTCCCAAGGAAATGAAGATTCATTATATTTGTGAGGACTGACACAAAAAGAAGCAATATTCCAATCACACTGAAGACAAATCTGTTTTTGCAGACTATTCACTTGATCACCTAGTAGTATAACAACCGTTACAAATCAACCATTTGTGCAGCTAATTTTCCATCTATTTGTCTTTGGGTGGACCAAAGAACATCAGAATCTTTATGCGATTCTTGCACAAAGTGCACAGTCTGTACACTCTGCTGTAATGCCAGTCCTGCTCTGTTAATTATAGTACTGGCCTGTGCATAGCATATCCAAATACATATGATACCTTTAAATATTCTAGCATGATATTTCAGTATGGTAATTTCAGTATCAGTTTCCATCATCTATTAATATGAAGACATATTTTGTTAAACCAAGAGAAACACTTGCCAATTCTCCAATATGGAGGACCAACCAGCGGCTGATGTCAGAAACCTGGCTTGCACTATATCTTGGACGCTCCCCTTTTCCTAAGCCCATCTACCTGGTTATCAAAGTGTATTGTGCCTATGATCTAACCATATTTTCTTCTTGTCTGCTTGGAGAGCTCCTACATTTCCTTCACAATTCTGTGTAGTCTAACTTGACTCTCCCAGACTGACTTAGGCCTTCCTAATATCTAATATACTTTAGTCATATTTCTATTAAAGCATATTTATGTGTTATAATATTACCATTATTTGAATTCCTCCTCTCAGGAATGGGATAAATCAGAACCAGTTCTGGCAAGATAAAACTGATGAGGTTAAACCCAAGCCAACATTCACAAGAGGGAACCATAAATCAGGAATCAGAGATCAGATACATGCTCTAGAATCAAGGGGTCAGATTAAAATGGTACCTGAAGATGAAGCTGATCTGTGTAAAATGGAGGAAAGGACACAAATGGGTGTAGGTTAGCAAAAGAAAGAGGACCCAGAATGATTGCCATAAACACTGGTGGTCAGAAGCTCACATTTTACTGGATAGAATTCTGATGCATGGGGAATATTAAGCTATTTAACAGAGCTAAGTGAAAGCAATGAGTCAGAAAAGTTCTGTTTATACTATTGGGAGGGCAGAGGTCTGATCACCTCTCATAAGAGGAAACTAAGGCCTTGGTTAAGCTAGAATTTCAGAGCTAGAGGATGTGGAGAAAGTAAACTGTTTGTTGTTAGCACAGGGTAATTTAATCTATAGCTTGGGACCCAGAAACAGATAAGGGGGGAGGGAATAAATTGGAAGATTGGGATTTACACATATACATATATATAGAATAGATAACTAATAAGAACCTACTGTATAGCACAGAGAACTCTACTCAATGCTCTGTAATGGCCTATACGGGAAAAGAATCTAAAAAAATTAAAAAGAGAAGAGTGGATATATGTATAACTGATTCAACTTGCTGTACACCAGAAACTAGCACAATATTGTAAATCAACTGTACTCCAGAAAAAAAAACAACCCCGACTTTTTTAAAGGCTCGATTCACAAACAATCAATTGTGATTTTCATCTGGCTGTGTAATAATTCTCTCTGTTCCACAGGCATAGTAAAAATTGACTAACCATCATGTCCTTCTGCCAGAGGAGAAAGCGCTCCAGTGGTTTTCCGGTACACAGCTAAATAAATGCTGTTTGGTTCTTGTCGAAGGCTTGTTAGGATGTTATGTAACAGAGGAAGAAGCCTAGAGGGATGGCAAGGCCACTGGATGCTCAGCAGCACGTATAATCTTCCCATTCAGCGCCTTGCCAATGTGGGTGTGTGCACACGGTCCTTCCCGGAGCTGTTCCACTGGGCTCCTGGAGCTGCTGCCCCCGTCCTTGGCTGTGTGGCTGGGAATTTCTCTGCTAGATGCTCCTCACCCCTCAGGGGGAGTCGTCTGAGGAAGTTCAATCAGGGTCAAGGAGGCTTGTTTTCTCTTCCTCGTCAATGGATTGACTCTATAAACTGATCTGTTCTGTAAACAGAAGGAAATCCTCATTGTGTTTTCACACTTGAGTTTCCCTAACGCAGACACTAACTCAGGAGTCATGAGTAAGTTGTAAAGTTATTTCACGTACATTTTGTTTGTTTTTTCCTGGAATGATGATGAGATCAAGGCCTGTATCTAGGAAAGAATTTGTGAGAACCTCTGGAAGTATAAGGTGTTTATTAGGATACATGGTGGAGATTTGAAGTTACTTTATTCCTTTTCAATTCTGCTATTCTCTAAGGATTTTAGCCATGTTGTCTGAAACGTCATCAAACAAATGCTTTCGTGATAGACCTTTCCAAAGAGCAAAAGATTAGAAAGTTCCAGCCTAGCCTGTGTCTTGATATTCATTTCCTCCAATTTTCAGGATTATATAAAATGAGGCATCCTAAAGTTGCAAGAAACCTTTATCTGTTTCTCCAGACAATTAAAAGGATACCATATATTACGTGCCAAAATATTAGATCTCCAAGGAGCCAAGATCAAAAAAATAGTATCTAGAGAAAAACTAGTCAAAAAAACTTTCCATAGAATTTTAAAATTATAGGGTGAAATGCTATCAGAAATGAATGAAATAGTCAACACATTCCTGTCACTTTACAGATGAGGAAGCCAAGGCTATGCAGATGACATGATGTATTCATAGTAAAAAAATTCATAGGTAGAAAACCAGGATAAGAATATAGGTCTTCCATTCCTCAAAATCCAAGGCTATGCTCCAGAAAATGTCCATTGCACATCCTCCATTCCCAAATTGCACATTTAGAAATATATGTTTCATATTAAAATTCCAAGTCAGTTTGCAGATTAAAGGATATTTTGCCACATATTTTCTTAAACATTTCCAAACATGCTTTTGTTTCAACCTTGCATTTGGTCTTTATTCTCAACTTAAAAGTTTAGCTTTAAAAGCAAGCCTTTGGAATATTTTAAAAGATGGAGATTTCCTTTGCTTCTGAGACCTTAGAGCTTCCTTAGATCTTATTTTGTTTGAGCTAGTTTGATTTTTCATTTTTAAATATCTCTCTTTTCATTCAACTAAATGTGTTTATCACTTATCTCTTTGCACTTGAAATCCTAGTCTTGTTCAGCCATAAAAGTCTAAATACAATTTAACACCTCACAAGAAAATAAGTATAACTGAAAAACTGTGACAGTTTTGCTAAACTGAGCAGTGGGAGCATTCTAAGTCACTTCAGTCGTGTTTAACTCTTTGCAACCCCATGGACTGTAGCCCACCAGGCTCCTCTGTCCATATTCTCCAGGCGAGAATACTGGAGTGGGTTGCCGTGCCCTCCTCCAGGGGATCTTCTTGACCCAGGGATCGAACCTGTGTTTCCTGCATTGCAGAGGGACTCTATACCACTCTGCCATTGGGGAAGCCCAAATTGAGCAGCACTTTTTAGAAAATCATCAGGAATATGAATTCTCTGATTATGAACCAAACACGTGTTGGTGGTGTTTAGTCGCTAAGTCAGGTCCAGCTCTTTTTGTGACCCCATGCACTGTAAACCCACCAGGCTCTTCTCTCCATGGAATTCTCCAGGCAAGAATACTGGAGTGGGTTGCCATTTCCTTCTCCAGGGGATCTTCCCAACCCAGGGATCAAACCTGCATCTCCTGTATCACAGGCAGATTCTTTACCACTGAGCCACCAGAGAAGCCCCTACATACTTGGTAGAACTGAATAATAACTACTACCTTCTCTAAACTCTACTATTTAGATATCTAATTGTAATGGCATTTTACCAAGGAAACGTATGGTCATTCTTTTGGAGATCTGAAGATAGCAATTATGTATTAATTAAATTAGAAAAATGAAAGATTATTATAGAGAAGATTTTCTCTCTCCAGGCTGACTGCAGTTTCAAAGAATAAATATTAGATGAGAATTATTAGGAATTTTAATTCAGATCTATTTAATATTCTTGAGAAGTTCATCAAAAATAATTGCTGACATCTCATCAGCCAACAAGTTCAAAGCACTTCCTACTCGGTATAAAAGAGACCTCATGTTCTGTATAATCATGCTGTCTGAAGAACAGAAAAGACTTTAACAGAAAGTGCTTTTCTTTCCCAGGAATTAAAAGGAGTGGAAAAAAAACAAGTTGTTAAGTGAAAATATAATCACTGAAGTGGGAATGTAAATGTGGCTACAAACAAAATTGATATACTTTATATCCAAAGAGGTGTCATTAGAATTGCTATAATGGATAAATAACTATTTTACAATAAAACTATGTATTTTACCAAAACACTTCCCTTAGGTAACAGAAAAGTGGGCAAATTTAAACACAGTGACTCATGACCACCTGCTACTTCTGAAAATCCAGTGATATGCATACCTATTATTCAGAGGTTAGTAATGCCCTCTAGAGCTCTCTTTTTATTCTCCTCCTTTGTCAGCCAACTCACTTTATGGCTATTAAGTCCATAAAGCTTCTGAATCCTCTACAGGTCATCTCATAACAAAAGTTGACCACCTGACATCCAGTCCCTACCTGACAATCCATCCGTATTTTGTGAAAATATGTTAATCCCTCCCTAAGACCATGATAACCTGAGTCAACAGTGAGCACATTAGTGAAATACAATTGCTGGTTTAACGGAGTAATTCCAGTTAGCCACTGAGCATGAGGCATCTTCTACTTTTCCCATTGTCTAGAGATTCATTCAATTTGTCAGTAAGCTGAGTGGACATAATAGAGGAGGCAATGAAATCATGAGCTGATCTGTCCATCCAAAATGTCTACCATTATTTAAAAAAACAATATTAATTCAGTTTTTGAATTAATAATCCATATCTAGATAGAGACTTTGAACTGTAACAAGCAACAATATTTGAACTAAGGAAAGTGACTAAAATGCTTTATGTCAAATATTGAGTTGGCCAAAAGGTTCATTCAAGGTCTTCCATAACATCTTATGGAAAACCAGAACAAATTTTTTTGGCCAACACAATATTTTTATTGACCTTTGGGACAGTCTATAGAGTTCTTGAAAGAAAATGAAACACCTCTAAAAGTGTAAAACAAATTCATACCACTTACCAAAAAGTAAAAAATATGTTTTCTTTTTTTCAAAACAAAATAAGCAAAGATTAGGACAGCTGACCTATTAATAGATGAAACTCTACAAAGACTGGTTCCAAATAGGAAAAGGAGTATATCAAGGCTGTATATTGCCACCCTGCTTATTTAAGTTATATGCAGAGTACATCATGAGAAATGCTGGGCTGGAAGATGCACAAGCTGGAATCAAGATTGCCAGGAGAAATATCAATAACCTCAGATATGCAGATGACACCACCTGTATAGCAGAAAGTGAAGAAGAACTAAAAAGCCTCTTGATAAAAGTGAAAGAGGAGAGTGAAAAAGTTGGCTTAAAACTCAACATTCAGAAAACAAAGATCATGGCATCTGGTCCCATCACTTCATGGGAAATAGATAGGGAAACAGTGGAAACAGTGTCAGACTTTATTTTGGGGACTCCAAAATTACTGCAGATGGTGACTGCAGCCATGAAATTAAAAGACGCTTGCTCCTTGGAAGGAAAGTTATGATCAACCTAGATAGCATATTCAAAAGCACGGACATTACTTTGCCAACAAAGGTCCATCTGGTCAAGGCTATGGTTTTTCCAGTGGTCATGTATGAATATGAGAGTTGGACTGTGAAGAAAGCTGAGCACCGAAGAATTGATGCTTTTGAACTGTAGTATTGGAGAAGACTCTTGAGAGTCCCTTGGCCTGCAAGGAGATCCAACCAGTCCATTCTAAAGGAGAGCAGCCCTGGGTGTTCTTTGGAAGGACTGATGCTAAAGCTGAAACTTCAATACTTTGGCCAGCTGATATAAAAAGTTGACTCAATGGAAAAGACTCTGATGCTGGGAGGGATTGAGGGCAGAAGAAGGGACAACAAAGGATGAGATGGCTGGATGGCATCACTGACTCGCGATGGACGTGAGTCTGAGTGAACTCTGGGAGTTGGTGATGGACGGGGAGGCCTGGTGTGCTGCGATTCGTGGGGTCATAGAGTCGGACACGACTGAGCGACTGAACTGAACTGACTGACTACAAAGTATCTTGCCTTGAACCCCTCACTTGACAGGAAAAAAATCTAAAAACCAGATAAGTTTACTGACTTAGAGGTAAGTACAGGTCAGTGGCTATTAGTGAATAAACAAGAAACAGACAAAAGGTCACATGAATCTCTCTTCTCTGCTCTTTGTATATAGGACAGAGGTAACTCTCATCCTCCTATATCCCCTTTTAGGACTCCCCTCAACCCCATGATGTTCCTTTGTTCCAAGTGCTTAGGCTATGTCCTGTTCCTAAAGACTCTGGTTTTCCAGTACTTAGCAGCAGCAGCAGCAGCAGCATTGTTTGGAAAATAATCTCTTAACCCATTATATGGTCTTAAACCAAAATGTGCTCCATGGCATATGATTAGATGCTGCCTAACAAAAGAAGTCTCTGATAAAATGAGGTTTGGAAATTCTAGGTTAAACAAAGGTTTCTTTTCTGTATACTTTTTCTTGGTCTTTAATATCTTCAGATATTCATATTCCAACTTTAGTACACTTTTTGTTGTTTTAAAACAAAGTATATGTCACAGGCACTATAATAAGTTAAAACACAATTTGGGAAATACTGTTACATAAGCTAATTCCTAATGAATTTATCTAAGATGGCTCCTTTCCAGAAAGATACTTTTTTTACAATTCTGAATGATCATTTTGGAATCTGTCAAACACATAGTAGAAAATTAAACTGACCTCTTATTCATACTAGCCAAAGATAAGAGTCTAGAGTATTTGCATTTTAAAATTGGCTTTTGGAAGACTAAAAGGCTTTAAGATGTGAAGAAATTACAATTTAATAGTATTTCATGTACTGTGAATAAGATGCTCAAATTACTTCACTTATTGTATCTTCCTTGTAAAGTCGATCCTAATCTAATAGAGGTGTCATTTATTGAGCACTACATGCCACGCTGTGCTAAGCATTTTGCATTATTCACAACAGCCCTTTAAAGAAGACCCTTTTATAATTCAAACTGGTCTAGTTCCCAGGCCTGTGCTATTAACCTCACTATGACACACTTTCACCAGTCCATCCAATTACCAAAGTTACAGTAATTCAAACATGAACTCTGCTTTTTCCTTCATACCACAGCTCCAGAAAGTGTCAGGATTGGATTTTAGCCAGGATTCTGTCCATATTTCAGAATCATTTCCCTCTCCTTGTATAGGAAATGTTGAACTTCTTTACAGTAAACACTTTGATTTCCTCTGTGAATAACAATGGACTTCCCTGGTGGCTCAGTGGTTAAGAATTCGCTGGCCAATGCGGGAGACTTGGTTTCAATCTGTGGATCAGGAAGATGATCTGAAGAAGAAAATGACAGCCCACCCAAGTGTTCTTGCCTGGAAAATTACATGAACAGAGGAGTCTGGTGGGCTCTAGTCCATGGGGTCGCAAAGAGTCAGACACAAACGAACATGTACACACACATGGATAACAATGTAATAAATTAGACAGGTGCAATGGCACCCCACTCCAGTACTCTTGCCTGGAAAACCCTATGGATGGAGGAGCCTGGTAGGTTGCAGTCCATGGGGTCCCTAAGAGTCGGACACGACTGAGCAACTTCACTTTCACTTTTCACTTTCATGCATTGGAGAAGGAAATGGCAACCCACTCCAGTGTTCTTCCCTGGAGAATCCCAGGGACGGGGGAGCCTGGTGAGCTGCTGTCTATGGGGTCGCACAGAGTCAGACATGACTGAAGTGACTTAGCAGCAGCAGCAGCAGCAAGGCATGCAATTGTATTGATCCAGTCTTCAAAGGGGCTTGGTGGTGACCTGGTTAGTTCACAGTAGTTATGGTTTCTTTTTTGAGTTGAGCGCTACTCAAAGTGTAGTCCTGCCACTTCCAAACTCTTTGTTATGGGTCTATGATAAAGGACTCATTCCAGAAAACAAATCCGCTACCTCATTAAGCACACTATTTAGTTCAACTGACATTTGCTTTCAAGGCAAAGGGAGGGAAGCAGTGTATACTTTTGTGCTCTGGTACAAACTCCTGTGCTGTGCTGTGCTGAGCTTAGTTGCTCAGTGGTATCTGAATCTTTTCAACCCCATGGACTGTAGCCCTCTAGGCTCCTCTGTCCATGGGACTCTCCAGTTAAGCATACTGGAGTGGGTCACCATGCCCTCCTCTAAGGGATCTTCCCAATCCAGGGATCAAATCCAGGTCTCCTAAATTGTAGGCAGATTCTTTATCATCTGAGCCACTAGGGAAGTCCATGAATACTGGAGTGGGTAGCCTATCCCTGTGTTGGAGAAGACTCTTGAGAGTCCCTTGGACAACAAGGAGAGCCAACCAATCCATCCTAAAGGAAATCAGTCCTGAATATTCATTGAAAGGGCTGATGCTGAAGCTGAAACTCCAATACACTGACCACCTGATACAAAGAACTGACTCATTGGAAGAGACCCTGATGCTGGGAAAGATTGAAGGCTGGAGGAGAAGGGGACCACAGAGGATGAGGTAGTTGGATGGCATCACCAACTCAATGGACATGAGTTTGAGTAGCCCCAGGAGTTGGTGATGGACAAGGGAGCCTGGCATGCTGCAGTCCATGGGGTCACAAAAAGTCGGACATGACTGAGTGACTGAACTGAACTGAGCCTATCCCTTCTCCAGGGTATCTTCCCAACCCAGGAATCAAACTGGGGTCTCCTGCATTGCAGGTGTATTCTTTACCAGCTGAGCTACCAGGCAAGTGCACAAATTCCCTGCCTCACCTTGGATGGATACAGACAGGCTATGAGAAACGCTGCTCTAACTGACTTGGTTTGGCATTATTTTCTTTTGATCCTAAGGTCTAGGTGGTAGAGTAAAAGGAGTATGGACTTTGGAATCATGCAATCTGGATTGCCAGTGACAATTCTATTGCTTACTCGCAGTGTAATGCTGGGAAATTCATATAAACTCTTTGAGTCTCAGTTTTCTTATCTATAAAATGGAGGAATTCATTATTTCTTCCCAGGTTGGTTGCAAAGAGGAAATCAGACAATGTTTTTAAAGTTCCTAACCATATGTGGATAATATATTTGTTGATATGATAGTAAACTTCACCTCCTTTCTGTTTCTACCACAGGGCTTCCAATACCATGTACTGGAATTCTGGTATTTTTGGAATCAGTATTTTTCATTGAGATAGGCTTTTCACTGTAGCTTTGGACTATAGTAAAGCAGAAGGAAAAGGTAAGGAAGTGTGGCAAAGGCAGAAAAAAATAGATCATTAAAATGCATAGTTATTAAAATATACAGAATAAAAAATCATTAATCTTACTTTCTTGACATCTTCTAGGGAAAGAAGTTAAGGATTAGGAAGAAGCATCAACCTGCCTTTTATGATTTCTGAAATTATCCTGTGAATATATATATACATTGGTCTCTATCATCTCAAAGAACTATTATTTCTTATTTCTTTGCTTCAGTTCATCCTCCAATAGTATTGTGTTAAATCTACTTAGAAAGATATGAGGGCTACGAGTTGTCAAAGTTAATCAGAATTCACAATACTTTAAAAACAGTATTTAAACAGACCTTAAAAATAAGTGTTCAAATACATTTTGGTAGCAGAGTTCTTGCTAGATTCTACTGGTGGCCTGTTTTTATAATTGGCTTATTATTGATCCAGGCTTAGTTCATACAACTGTTATTGTTGATAACACGAGGAGAATCTTTGGAAAAGCATAGTAATCATTCATATTTAAATAGCTATGGTAGGATGTTGCTAAATCTACCTGAAGAAGTTTTCAGATGACCTAGAGTATGACTTTATGATAGGCAATTAATATTTTGCTTTACTACAGCAATTCCTTGCTAGAAATTGTGCTTAAGTTTCAGGATTTCATATTAGGACAGCACTTGCAATATATTCTCAAAATTTACTATTGCAGAAAAAAGCAAGGAGAAACTAAAGAGCCTCTTGATGAAGGTGAAAGAGGAGAGTAAAAAAGCTGGCTTAAAACTCAACATTTAAAAAAATACATATATCATGGCATCCAGTCCCATTACTTCATAGCAGATAGATGAGGAAACAATGGAAACAGTAACAGGCTTTATTTTCTTGGGCTGCAAAATCACTGCAGATTGTGACCGCAGCCATGAAATTTAAAAACGCTTGCTTCTTGGAAGAAAAGCTATGACAAACCCAGACAACTGGATTTAAATTTTATTAAAAAGCAGAGAAATTACTTTGCCTACAAATTTCCATCTAGTCAATGCTTCACCAACTCAATGGACATGAGATTGGGCAAACTCTGGGAAATAGTGAAGGACAGGGAAACCTGGCATGCTGCAGTCCATGGGGTGGCAAACTGTCAGACATAACTAAACAATTGAACAACAATGACACATTTATTATAGAATATAATTACTTACCACTGTAAATTTTGAAGTATTAGAAGTCTTAACACCACCACCACCAATGCACAGTTTATTTTTAGGTACATAGTTTAAAATGAAGAGGTCAGTCATAAATAAAGAATAGAAGAGAAAGTCAGAGAATAAGAATTTTTATCATTTTATTCAATAAATGCCTATGATTTTTATGACTTTAATTTTTAAAAAAATTCAGTCTAATTGTAAATGCATCTATTCAGCACAGAAAGGACAGACAAATACAATAAGAACAGACATTTCTCAAGGTGCTTATGCTAATTCCACCAAAATGTCTCTAGAAATAATTTCTCAAACAGTAGAGATAGGAATAATGGATTAATTCACTTTACATAAAAATCTTTTGCTTAACACTCAGTATAGCCTGAGTGAGCTAATTGTGGTAGTACATATCCCTCAGCCATTAAAAGAAAAGGCAGAGACTTGTGTGTCTCCATTCCTTTGTTTTGAGATTTCTCTGCAGAGGATGTAAACTCTCTAGTGCGCACATTACACATAAAAGGCACAGTAGAGAACTAAGCAATTATCCAGCTGTGTTCATATTTTACTGAATTTGTTTCAATTATAACTGCTGCTGCTGCTGCTAAGTCACATCAGTCGTGTCCGACTCTGTGCGACCCCACAGACGGAGGCCCCACAGGCTCCCCCGTCCCTGGGATTCTCCAGGCAAGAACACTGGAGTGGGTTGCCATTTCCTTCTCCAAAGCATGAAAGTGAAAAGTGAAAGTGAAGTCGCTCAGCCATGTCTGACTCCTAGCGACCCCACGGACTGTACAGCCTACCAGGCTCCTCTGTCCACGGGACTTCCCAGGCTGAAACTTCAGTAAAACAGTATCTGTTCAGAATTACTTAAGTGTTGCCTCAATTTCTTCCACTAACGTTGTCTATACATAGTTCCATAACGTTTAAAATGGGATCACCTGAATTGTCTTGCACTGTTAGTGGGAATGTAAATTAGTGCAGCCACTATGGAAAACAGTACAGGGGCTCTCTAAAAAAACTAAAAATAGAGTTGTCATTCGATCTAGCAATCCCAGTCCTGGGCATACACCCAGACAAAAGTATAATTCGAAAAGACACATGCAGCCCTATGTTCATCAGTTCAGTTCAGTTGCTCAGTCATGTCTGACTCTTAGTGACTCTGTGGACTGCAGCATGCCAGGCTTCCCTGTCCATCACCATCTACTGGGGTTTACTCAAACTAATGTCCATCGAGTTGGTGATGCCATCCAACTATCTCATCCTTTGTTGTCCCCTTCTCCTCCCACCTTCAATCTTTCCCAGCATCAGGGTCTTTTCCAATGAGTCAGTTCTTCTCATCAGATGGCCAAAGTATTGGAGTTTCAGCTTTGGCATCAGTCCTTCCAATGAATATTCAGGACTAATTTAATTTAGGATTGACTGAGTGGATCTCTTTGCAGTCCAAGAGAGTCTTCTCCAACACCACAGTTCAAAAGCATCAGTTCTTCGGTGCTCAGCTTTCTTTGTAGTCCAACTCACACATCCATGCATGACTACTGGAAAAACCATAGCTCTGATGGTTTTCCATCAGTGTCTTTGCTTTTTAGTATGCTACCTGGGTTTGTCATAGCTTTTCTTCCAAGGAGCAAGCATCTTTTAATTTCATGACTGCAGTCACCATCTACAGTGATTTTGGAGCCCAAGAAAATAAAGTCTTTCACTGCCATTCGCAACATCATGGATGCATCCAGAGATTACCAAGTCAGAAAGAGAAAGACAGATACCATATGATATCATTTATGTGGAATCTAAAATATGACACAAATGAACATATCTACAAAACAAAAACAGACTCACAAATATAGAAAGCAGATGTGGTTGCTAAGGGGGAGATGGACTGGGGAGGGAAGGACTGGGAGCTTGGTAATAGCAGGTGCAAACTATTATATATAAGATGGATAAACAATAAGATCCTACTATACAGCATAGGGAACTATATTCAATATTCTGTGATAATATTGGAATAATGGAAACCATAATAGAAAAGAATATATATATATATATATTTATAACTCAGTCACCTTGCTGTACACCACAAATTAAACACATAAATCAACTAATACTTCAATAATTTTTTAAACAGCTGAGATTAAAAAAATGAGATCGCTTGAAATTTCATTTTCAAATAATCTTAGAAAAGATGCTAATGCTGAATACTTCTTTCCAGTCTCTGATGAAGGAAAGCAGTAACCTTCATCCCTAAAGAGTTGTGACAATGTAAACACAAAATATTTGTCTAGCATGTGATCAGACACATAAGCACAAATAAGTCATTAGAGTGTGCTACATCACAATCATGACTTAGAAATAATATAATTAGTGTATTAAAATTACTATATTGTTGTAAATATACCAATAGAAACATAAGGGAAAAAACCTGTCATAGGCGTATGGCCATGTTTTCACAGGGGTGGAGGAGCACAGAGAGGATGTGTTTCTCTTCATTTGTCTGAGCAAATGTTTGCTTTGGTCTATTTCTGCTTCCTCTCCCACTTCCTACTAAACAAGTCACACCAGAATCAATCATGTCAATATTTAAGGGACTCATTTAGCAACTGCATTGTCTGTACTTCCTGTAATCACTGAACACTGTGTAGTTATTTTCTACTTTCAAAATAAGTTTTAATCATAGTTACCCCATCCTTATGACGTTTTCCCACATTCAGCCTCCACGTTTTCAAATCAAACAGGCTTTAATACTGCATCATCAATTCTAGAGCTGTGCTCCACGCTTCATAGTGAATGCTTCAAAGAAGCCGGAGGAAAGGTATAAAATTGATTCATTAATCCAGCCTACTGACCTTCTGAATCGAGAGGTCTCCAGCCATAAACCTAGGCATCTGCATTTTTTCCCCTATACTTTTGATAATTTCCTTCTCTTATTTGGATCCCTTGTTCATTAGGTATTGCATATTCTAGGCTGATTCTGTGTGTGTGTGTACATGTAGTCACTCAGTTGTGTCTGACACTTTGTGACCCTATGGACTGTAACACACCAGGCTCCTCTATCTATGGAACATTACTGGCAAGAATACTGGAGAGGGCTGCCATATCCTCCCCCAGGTGATCTTTCTAACCCAGGAACTGAACCCACGTCTCCTGCGTTCCCTGCATTGCAAG
The DNA here is from genome assembly GCA_006408675.1 of Madoqua kirkii. NCBI lineage: Eukaryota > Metazoa > Chordata > Mammalia > Artiodactyla > Bovidae > Madoqua > Madoqua kirkii. Next base: position 28,039 of record SJYC01065982.1, on the reverse strand, counting down.
CAGATTCTCTGCCACTGGGGAAGCCAGATTGACTGATCTCCTTATAATGTCTTTCCTATTGCCTCTTTCCACTTTGCTGCCTTCTTACTCTCCTTTCTAGGATATACCTCAGTTTTATCTTCCAGCCTTTCCACTGATTTATTTTGCCATCCTTTTAAAAACTGTATTTCTTTTATTTTATTATTATTTTTTTCCTTTACAATATTATATTGGGTTTTCCACACATCAACATGAATCTGCCAAGTGTGTACACGTGTTCCCAGTCCTGAACCCCCCTCCCACCTCCCCCACCACACCATCCCCCTGGGTCATCCCAGTGCACCAAGCATCCTGCATCATGCATTGAACCTAGACTGGTGATTCGTTTCTTATATGGTATTATACATGTTTCAAATGTAATATACCACATTAACAAATTGAAAAATAAAAGTCATATGATTATCTCAATAGATGCAGAGAAAGCCTTTGGCAAAATTCAACATCCATTTATGATAAAAACTCTCCAGAAAGTAGGAATAGAAGGAACATACTTCAACATAAGAAAAACTATATATGTATTTCTTTTCATTTTTCTTTTTCCATTGTGCCCTGTTCTTTTTTTTTAAATATATGTAAGAGCTAAACAAAACAGAAGTGACAAAGAGCTGAACATACTTAGGAGACTGTCACCCATTCTGTTCTGGAAAGCCAGAGTAGAGGCATAGGCTGGTAAAGACAAACATGGAGAGCACAATGAAGCCTCCAGTTCTCCCCTCTTCACCCTTCCCCAAACCTGTTTCAAGCCCATTGCCACATGAGTTTGCAATTCCTTTCGTTAAGCACACAGGATTCTGTTTCCTGAACCCTGATTTGGAGTAGTCTAATGACCTCTATTGGTCCAAAAAAATTAGCAGATAAGAAGTATGTTGCTTCTGAGCCTAGGCCTCAAAAAACCTTGTATGTTTCTGATTCTGGTTTCTTTTGTACCTCTATCATTCCCATAAACCACGCCCAGGCTAGGAGATGAGGGACACACAGGCTGAGTCAAGCTGTCCCAGTTTTTCAGCTAAGCCTGTCCTAGACCAGTCAAGGCCAGCCAACCACCAGAAATAAGAGCAGTTTCAGCCAAGATCAAGAGAGCCAATGCGGCCCCAGACAAGAGAGCATTGATGTTTCCTAAGTGTGTGTCTGAGATTTTGCAGTTGTTACACAGCATTGTCCTGGCAAAATACAACTGATACAGAAAGGTAGTTGTTATTCAGGTATGGAGGATCTTGTCGGTTACTCTGAGGAATCTGAGCTTATGAAATGGAAAACCTGCAGGGTATTCAAAGGAGAGAAACATGACTTAGTTTGCATCTTGGAAAAGTAACTCTAGTTACAATGTGCAGGCTGAGTTGAGAGTGGAATCTCTACTCGGCAAATGCCTCAATGATGTAACATCCGTGGGAATAGTAAGGAGAAGACAAATGCCAGAGACATGGAAGAAGCACATGATTTAGCAGAAGGTAAGTACTGGTGAAGCAAGAAAGGGAAAGGAAATTCTCATGTGTTTCCTGGGTTTTGGTGCCATGAAATGAACTCATACTGAGCTCTGGGAGGAAATAGAGTAAGTTTATTTTTACCGTATTAAATTACTGTGTATATTAAATTTGAGTCCTAAGGGACATTCAGGTAGATGTTTGGCAGTCAGTGTTATGTCTAGGTCTGGAGGTTGGGACTGAGTTCTGGAGTTCTGATAACACTAATTTAGGAAGCCACAATATATGGGTAGCTAAGTAGAGCCATGAGGTTGGATGAAATTGCCCAAGGATAAGGTGTATATTAAGAAGAGAACCAAGGACAGGCAGGGCACTGGGGTGAACAATGTTTAAGGCACTTGTTAAGGATGAAGAGCCAGCAGAAAGAGGGAGGACAGAAATACAAAGAAATCAGGCAGCTCAAAGCCAGAGGAACATTTTAAAAGGAGAAGGAATCACAGTATCTAACTGGTATAAGTTGTCTCTCTCATTAAGTATATGTCTATCAAAATTTTAGAATCAGAAAGGTATTTAAAGGTTAAGACTTCAACATTGCAGTGACATCTACAAAGTTATTTCTCCAATTAAATGAGTAGTTTTACAGGAGTTGGGCCTACCAATCTAACCGCAAAATGAAAAATTAAAATATTTCTGAAAATATTTAAAAGGTCCATCTTAATAACTGTAGAATCACTTTAAGTCTCATGAAATTTAAAGAAGAAAAGAAGGAGAATTATTCTTAACATCATCATAAGCTCTACGTGTTCTAATTTCAGGTGGACTCACTAGAGAATACTAGAACAGATGTTCAGGGAACACAAAGGTCATCTCTCTCTACTGCAGGGCACTCTGGTTCTCTGATTATTTATAACTTGTCATTCATATCAGCTGATTTAAAAACAAGCCAGGAAGTATTTAGGTCAAATGTTCAGGGACATCAAGAAGCCTGTAATTTTTTTTTTAAATTTTCTGATATAGTACTTCCATTTTAATCTTGCCCTTCTACAGACTAAACAAGATAAATTAATCTACTATGTTAGGGTTGCTTTGTTTTATTTAGTATACATTCCTGAAAAGCTTATTTCATGAGCTTCCCCTTATAAAGGTGAATTAATGCTCCCGGAATATAAGGAACTCGATTCTAGTATTTACAAGTCATTCAAACTGGGACTTCTTGAACAATGCCATCTGAGTAGTACTGTGGTCACTGCAGGCTGGTTTGTACAACTTTTCCAACACAGTAAATACGAGGGGACAGCAGAACCTCCAAAAGAGTCTCTAAGGTTCGTTTTAGGTCTCCTATCTGCAGGCAGCTTCTTGAAAAAGGAGACTACAGCAGCTGCTCTAACCACCGGAGGGGGCCATTTCATCAATTTCGATCCTGACTATTCTGAAGCAAAGGTTTTCTTGTGGCAGCAGGCTTTTCAACTGATGGTGAGGAGTCTGTTTACCAGTTGCAAAAGAGAAGAGCCAGGACACTTTGCCGGTTGCAGGCTGGGTTGGGAGAGTGCCTCAAGCCTGTGATCCCCTCTGTGAGGACTGGAAGAATACTGGGTGCAATGCAGGCACCCTGAACAGCTCCCCAAACTCACACAGCTGTTCCTGTCCCATTACAGGTCACATCCAAGAGAAAAATCAGCACTCTCATGGACTTGCCTTTCTGTGGACAATCTAACACTTTGCTAAGCTGCCATACTAAATATGTTGTTCATTAAAGGGAAGCTCTCAAAATTCGGGGGCAGGTGGACTGCGATTCTGAGTTAGTCACATTCAGTTTAGTCCAGTTGCTCAGTCATGTATGACTCTTTCTGACCCCATGGACTGCAGCACACACTTCCCTGTCCATCACCAACTCCCAGAGCATACTCAAACTCATGTCCATTGTGTCTGTGATGCCGTCCAACCATCTCGTCCTCTGTTGTCCCCTTCTCTTCCTGCCTTCAATCTTTCCCAGCATCAGAGTCTTTTCCAGTGAGTCAGTTTTTCACATCAGGTGGCCAAATTCTCAGAACTTCAGCTTCAACATCAGTCCTTCCAATGATTATTCAGGATTGATTTCCTTTAGGATTGACTGGTTTGATCTCCTTGCCATTCAAGGGACTCTCGAGAGTCTTCTCTGACACCACAGTTTGAAAGCATCAATTCTTTGGTGCTCAGCTTTCTTTACGATCCAAGTCTCACACCCATACATGACTACTCACATTATTTCACCAGTATACATCCTTCAAGATACTGGTGTTTAAAAACAGGAGCTTTTTAGTAAAAGGAAAAAAACAGCAAGGTCTCTGCCTATTCCACTGACTGAGAACAAAAGCCCAACTCAAACTAGCTTAGTGAAGAGAGAAAGGAATTCCTTGGGTCACCTAACAGAAAGGCCCAGCAGCATGCTCCCTTCAGGAATGGCTGGCTTCAGAATTTCACGTCTCGAGGATGCTGCTGCTTCCTATCCACCTCTTAGACTGCTTTCCTGTGTGTGGACCTCAGTCAGGTAGGGACTCTTCTTATCGGAGCAGGTGCTTCTGAGCAGTCTCAGGTTTAAATGGCTCTTATAGCTAATGACCCCACCAGAAGGCGAGCAGTTCATCTCTAAAAACTCCAGCAAAAGCCTGGAATATATCTCAGGATATGTGCCCACCTGTGGACTCAGCCAGGCCATGACCACCACCACCTGCAAAGCTTATGGGCAGTGGTATGGATGCAGTGACCTAGAATGAGGAAGGGTTGGTCTCCAAACAGGAAAAAAAAATATTTCTGGAAGAAGAGGGAGGGGATGCTAAAAAGAAATCTGTTATATCTTACAATTTGTAAATAACTTGCCATTGTGGTTAAAGCATAAAGAACTTAAAGTAGTTAAAAGAAAGAAGAGAATGATAGTGAACAAGAAAATAACAATAATATTTCTGAGATGATGATAAAGATCATTGTTATTTCAGTATAGAACTCATTGCTCTGTGTATAACTTACCTGGCCTATTGAGCTGCAAACTTGGACATAAAGGATGTCGGTGCTGTATGATTATCAGTGAGAAATAATGAAAAGGTGAAGAAAGCATTTCAGGGATTCGAGAAAATTGACATTGGGGCATAATAAATAATTCTGTGATCTAGGAAACAGTTGGTTTTATGGTCCTGCTCCAGCCCACCAAATGTATCATTGGGCAAATTTGAGCAGAAATCTCTGTTCTCAGCAGGCCCATAAAACATGACGACCAACCACTGGGCCTTTGTTCAGACTGTATTCCCAGCCTAAAGTGTTACTGCCCTCCTTTCTGTCTCTCCAAGTCAGGCCACAGTTTGCGGCCATCTCTGCTATGGATACAGTTCCAACTTTCATCCATCTCTCATCTGCCTCACAGCATTCTGTTAGCCCTGTAAAGTTCCTGGGAAGATGAGCAAAATCTTACTTTATAGAATTTGGCATCTATAACACGATCTGACACTTCATCATACTAATTGTGCACTGTCCCCGCACATCAAGGACACAGGTTGAGCTGCCTCCTGCTTATCCTACTCAGCTTTAAATGTCACCTTCTCCAGTGAGCCTTCCATGACCCTAAAAGTTAGAGCAGGTGTCTCCCTTACCACTTTCCAAAGCCTCTTCAGCCCTCCAGGTGTGCATTTTCTTTGTGTACTAATAACTTTGATTACTACCAACTCAGCATCTTCAATGAGTCTTTGATCTGCTTAATAACTGAAAAATAACTCACAGGAAAAAAAATTACAGAGCCATTGAATCCAAAATGACATTGTATTCAATAGAAATACATGAGAATTCAGCAAAAGGAAAAACTCAGAAAAGTTTCAGGGGATGCTGTATTTTATTCATCACAGTATACTTAGCTCTACCCTCAGCACCTAGAACAGATAGAATACCAGATGTCAATACCTAGACAAACAGAATAATTTGGAGGAATGCCTGAGGGATGAAGAGGGGCATAGAGGGACGCGGGCGGGAGGAGGCATTGAACCGAGTGCTAAGCAGCAACTGAATTTGAACACACAGGGCTGAGTAGATTATTATTGTATGTAGTTTGACTCTCCTGTGAAATTATATGAATCACACAATCCTTGACTCAGGCAGAGGTAAACAAGAACCTTTAAACAGAGGTTAGGAAAAAAAGACAATAAGAAGAGACTACAGGTTTGAAACAGTGAGAGTGAGGGAAGCAAGAAATGAATGAAATATACAGAGCTTTATGTTCTTTTATATTCGGAATTCTAGAATGTCTAAAAACAGTTTTATCATACCAAAGTCAGATTATCTTGCAATGGATTCTGTGTAAAAGAAGTATAGTGAAAGTCACTCAGTCATGTCCGACTCTTTGTGACCCTATGAACTGTAGCCTACTACACTCCTCCGTCCATGGGATTTTCCAGGCAAGGGTACTGGAGTGGGTTGCCATTTCCTTCTCCAAAATGTCACTCAGTCGTGTCCAACTCTTTGCGACCCCATGGACTCTACAGTCCATGGAATTCTCCAGGCCAGAACACTGAAGTGGGTAGGCGTTCCCTTCTCCAGGGGGTCTTCCCAACCCAGGGATTGAACCCAGGTCTCTCATATTGCAGACGAATTCTTTAGCAGCTAAGCCACAAGGGAAGCCCATTATTTTTAATCAAGTCAAATGCTTTAAACTTTGATCAGGAACTAAGAAATCATATAACTTTTATCCCCCAAAGCATCTCTCTGACAAAACTAGGATGTATTTCCTTTGAAACAGAAAACAATGCTTTAGTGGCATGAAGCTTAATAAAGAGTTCTGGGTGATCTATTGTTTATCAAATCACTGGTCTGGGCACACGGGCTGTGATAAAATAATCAGTCCACAAGAACTTAATACACTCTGGGAAAGATCTCTGTGTGTTGTACCCAGGGAACCTAAAATGAAACTTGAAGCAACTGTGTAAAAGAAACAGGAAAACAACCCTAGCTGTTATCTCTTACTGAGTGTATTTTTTTGTAGAGAATGCTGAGAAAACAAAAGCCATCTTGTTTGAAGTGTTTCTGCCTTCTTCAAGTTTGAGGGGGAGAAAAAATCCATTTGAAGTACTTACAAATTAAACATTGAGAAGAGTATTTCTTCCTTCACATCTGAAATAACTAATTCTATAATTGGACTATTTTGCCTTTTAAAAATTTAGTTTTAGCATCTGCTTGTGCCTGGAGCTCAACGCATTGCAGAAGATACAAGAGACATAAAATTGCATCAACATCACTTGGGAACTGGTTGGAAATACAGGTTCTCAGGCTCCACCTCAGTCTTAGCCAATCAGGATCTGCATTTTAGCAAGAGCCCCAGGTGATTTGTATGTGCTTGAGAATTTGAGAAGCAAAGTTAGGGCTGTGAGTTGGAATCACATGGGCTTGCTTTTGTTTTTTTTACTATTCTTGGTGGCTGAGACTGTAAAGAATCCTCCTGCAATGCAGCAGACCCAGATTCGATCCCTCGGCTGGGAAGTCCAAGATCCCCTGGAGGAGGGCATGACAACCCACTCCAGTATTCATGCCTGGAGAATCCCATGGACAGAGGAACCTGGCAGGCTACAGTCCATGGGGTCACACAGTCAGACATGACTGAGTGACTAACACTTTCACACTACTCCTGCCTGATCTCTTTCTAGAAATTACTATTTCATTTGCATGGGGTACATCCTGGGCATGAGAATGTTTCTGAAGATTCTCAGGTGATTCTAATGTGCAGCCCAGTTTCTGCCTCACTGCCCTGAGTCCCTGCTCTGGTGGTTTTAGTCTGTTGCAGCTTGTGGGCACCTGCTAAAATGCAGATACTGATTCTTGAGTTCTGGGGTGGATCCTGACAACCTGCAGTGACTGAACTGAACTGAATGTTAGCTTAAATATTATGGCCTGCTATGGGTTGACAGGTTTCTTCCCAAAATGACACAGAGAAATCCTTATTGCCACAATCTCAGAACTGATTTGGAAACAGATGTCATCGCAAGTTTAATTAGTTAAGTTAAAATGAGATCCTACTAGAGTAGAATCCTTAAGGGCCCTCTATGGGCCCTTAATCCAGTGTGTGAGTGTGTGTGTGTCTGTGTGTCTGTGTGTGTATGTGTCTGTGTGTGTGTGTGTCTGTGTGTGTGTGTGTCTGTGTGTGTGTCTGTGTGTGTGTGTGCACACGTGTGCGCTTTGCTGCTCAGTTGTGTCCAACTCTTTGCAACCATGGACTATAGCCTGCCAGGCTCCTCTGTCCATGAGATTTTCCAGGCAAGACTACTAGAGCAGATTGCCATTTCCTCCTCCCCAGGATCCTCCCTGGAACACGCATCTCCTGGGTCTCCTACATAGGCAGTACCAGTGCACTACCTTTTTACCACTACATCACCTGGGAAGCCGAATCCAATATGACTTATGTTCTTATAAAATGAGAAGAGACACAGTGACAGATACACACTGGGTCATGTGACAATGGAGACAAGGATTGCAGTGATGTATCTACAAGCCACGGAACATCAAGGACTGCCCACACCTACCAGAGGCTAGGAAAAGGCAAGGAAGTATTCTTCCCTGGAATCCTCAGAGGAAGCACAGCCCTGGCCACATCTTGATTTTAAACCTCTTCCCTTGAGAACTCAAAGAATTAACATCTTTTGTTCTAAGCCACCAGCTTGTAGTAATTTGTTATGGCAGACCTAAGCAACTGGTGCACAGCCTGTCTTCCAAGTACTTATTGCAAAGGCCAGGATTGCTGGTCTTGTTGTTCTGCCATTTTTATCCCATCCTGCCTATTTACAAAAACTAGATTGATCTGCCTATGGCAACTTCAAATTTGGCTCATTACTTACTATTACATATAACGAGGGAAGGAATTATAAACAAGAAGCGAGTGAATAGAGTTCTACTGAAAGGGAAAAAATGAAAGAAAAGGGGGATACTTAAAACTGAAGGAAAGAAAAAAGAACATACACTTATAAAGTTCACTATAACTTATCTTAAATTGGACGAAAAGCAAAAAGTTCTCAAAAATGAAATAACCCTTTAATGGAAATACTTTGCTTTGTGGTCATACCTATCTAGACTGAAAACCCAGCCACGTCAGCAGATTTCAAAGAAGCCATATAACATTCATGAATACATATAATGGGAACGCCAATGATGCTATTCACCCATAGAACTTGGTGTGAGAGTTGGTGTGGGCTCAGCAGTCTGTCAAACCATTCATAAGTGGTAGATATTATTATCAGGAGACTGAAGAAAGAGCACTGAGCCTCACTTAGGAAGTTCTCCTCTAACCCTTTTCACTTGCTACAAAATTAACATGTTTAATCAGCTCAGCAAAATACCTCAAGCCCAACTCAGAACAGAAAACATGGAATTGGTTAAAATCCAACAGTAGCAATGGCAGTAAACTCTGTGTAGGAGAGAAACACCTGAACTATGGGCTGGCCTTTGTGGTCAAGTCAAGGACACAGGCACCCAGGAAGGGTGCTGGTGGGAGAAAAGGCCCTTAAAGGGGGCGGTGGGGGCGGAAGCAGTGACCCTGAAACAAATGTGCCCTCACGGTTTTCCCATGTGTCTATCTTGAGTAAATAAAATGCTTTTCCTTTCTGTGTATTAGAAACATGCCTGGTCTTATTTCTAAACTGTTTCTAATAAGAATGTCTGAGCAAAAACCAAAATTGATGAAAACTTTATTATGTATACATTTTTGCACAGAAGAAAAAGAAAATTTATTTTTGACCTTTATTATTAGATTCCAAAATGAGAAAAAACTAAGTCAAATTTAAAACATTCTGAAACCAATTAAAATTTAGTACAAGCCAGTATTTTTATTTTTCAACTGTTCACTGGACAAGAAAAAAGTAGTGAAGTTTATTCTGCGTAAAGACTAAAATTAAAAAAAATTATTTTCAATAAGGATACAATATAGCCTGTCTCTCTGCAGGCTTTTTTGGTCAGAAGAACTTCTGAACTATCACCAAGCAGCCAAATACCTATATAATTTACTTTAACCTGCAGAATTATTAGAATTAAAGGAGAATATTGTCTATTTAGTGGATTAGGGAGAAATTCTTTTCTTGCGACATTTGCTAATATCTGTATATTTGTGTCCCCTCCCAAATTCATACCTCCCAATTATATCAAATTTCCCAAATTATATCTCCCAATATGACAATTTTAGGAGCTACTAGAGCCTCTTGGAGATACTGAGGGGAGATTCATGAATGGGATTTGTGCCCTTATAAAACAGACTCCAGAGTTCCCTAGTCCACTTCCACCTTGTGAGGACACAGACTTTGCTGTCTAGGAATTTGGAAGCAGACCCCACATATTGATCTTGGATTTTCCAGCCTCCAGAATTGTGAAGAATAAATATTTGTTGCATAAAGTCACCCAGATTATGATATTTTATTATAGCAGCTGGAACAGACATTAACACATTCTTCCAATTTTACTATAATTTACCTTTGTACACGTCTGACTATCTGTGAAATTCTGAAAGACAGAAATTGCTGAATTCATGGTAATATGCTCAGGACACTCTAATTGCTCAAAAAACTACACTGAATGAACTATTGTAAAACTATGGAGTGGACCTTAATATTCTCTGATGAACTGTATCAGGAGATACCTGAGACAGTGAACACTGTCAAGTTTTTGATCTCCAACCATCTAAACCTCCCTCATACATTAGGTTCATCAAAAACTTCATTCAAGTTTTTCTGTAAGATGGTATAGAAAACCCAGACCAACTTTTTGGCCAAACCAATATTTAAAGCTTTATGCAGCTACCTTTGTATAAAGGTAGATACTCACTTCCCCAAGTTCCTGGTACCTCCAATCCCCTAGTCACATTTCAAACTGGAACTTCATGACACTGACAAGCAGAGATGCTGGAGAAGTTGCTCAGTCGTGTCCGACTTTTTGTGATCCCATGGACTGTAGCCTACCAGGCTCCTCTGTTTATGGAATTTTCTAGGCAAGAGTACTGGATTGGATTGCCATTTCCTTCTCCAGGGGATCTTCCCAACCCAGGGATCAAGCCCAGGTCTCCCGCATTGCAGGCAGACCCTTTACTCTCTGAGCCACCAGGGAAGCCTTAGAGATGCCGGAGGTTCTCCCATGTTGATGGCAGATGAAGAGCCAACTGAAATCCAGTTTCCAAGAGGGGCAGTGCCAGCAGCACTGTGTGCCACACGGAGCGCGGCATCCCCTGCTCCCAGCCCCTTCCGATCCTGGCTCTCAAGCCTTTCTGGGGATGCTGTGAACCACCCAATATCTTCTAGATAAATCTCTTTTCTGCCTGAACCAAAGTTCACTTCAATACCCATAATGAAGACTCCTACTGAATTCAGCTGGACCCTACCACTGATCAGCAAACTGACAGGCTCCCCTAAAAACTCTGGGATTAATAAGATGATCTACTTGTAAACATGACCATTTCTGTCTAACCACCCTTCTTGTTCTAAAATTCTTTGATGGCAATTAGGGCAGTTTCAGTGAAGGATGTAAACATTATGTTAACCCCAGACCTGTGCTTCTCATTCATTCATCAACATGTGTGTGTGTCTTCTAGATGGATAGACCAGACACCAGTTTTTCCAGAATTGCTTGGGTCTTTTAAAAACTATAGTCAGTAGGGGAGTTCTGGACCTTGGATGATTAAATTATATTAGGGCCAATCCTGAGAATTCTACATGCCCCATTGCCCAACCCACAACTGTATCTCACATACCACTGACAGTATCACTGAGCAGAGAAAGAAAAAATGTTCTCTGGTCTCAATTATGATCTGTAGAGCTATTTGCTAAAGTGCCCTCATGGGAGTTAAGTATGCTGAGTGTGTCTCTTTATTATTCCTAACTGTCACATGAATCAGATAAAGTCATTCTTATCCGAGAAGGAAAGGCCTTGGCAATTCTGTTGCACAACTGCCGGAGTGCTTTTTAAAAGCAGTTATGTGAAAAGAAAATTCAAAGAAAGCCATATTACACAGGGCGGGTTACCTGCCATCACATAGGTGATGGTTATCTGTTTCCCTGATCTTCGTTGCTAATAAAGAGCTCATGTACTTTGACACGTATCAGAACAAGGCACTAATCTTCTTTCACTTACACATAAGGTATCTATTCCAGAAGAGATTTGACTAGGACCTTAGCATGGAATCCTTGCCCTTTCCTCCATTCCTATAATCTAAAAATCATTCAGTGGATCTTATAAGAGCTGCTGCTTTGCAGTTTGACACTGAAAGGATAACTCTGAAGGATTATTAGGAGGACCCAGCTGCATTTTTGTTCTAAAAGAGTTAGGAGGAAGTATGTGAAATACAAAACATCCATCTATTAAAATCCTCATGCCTAGATCCTAAAAAATTACAAATGCCCAAATTTATAAGTAGTGGCCATGTGCATGTGTGTGCTAAGTCACTTCAGTCATGTCCCACTCTGTGTGACCCTGTGGACTGCAGCCCGCCAGGCTCCTCTGTCCATGGGATTCTCCAGGCAAGAATACTGGAGTAGGTTGCTGTGCCCACCTCCAGGGGATCTTCCCGACACAGGGATCAAACTCACGTTGCCTATGTCTCCAGCATTGGCAGAGGGGGTTCTTTACCACTAGTGCCACCTGGAAGACCAGTGACCATGTAGTTGACATCAAATAATGCTGTGTCCGTTTCTGCAAGTCCTTCTTAGAGCCAGACATAAATCTGCAGCTATGAACTAGCTTTATGACATGAAGAATAACCTTTACAGTTAGGATTTAAAGCCTTCTAATGTAATTTTGGGAGGAAGAAGCTGGCAGCTCTTGCAGTTCACCCCCTCCAAAGCTTCTGGGCCGGTAAAAACAGAAGGTAAGAGAAACAGAGCTTAGAGACAGAGGAGGGGGGATGATTAGATCCAGCTCTCCTGTTTCCTCTGGTGATCAGCACCTGAAACCTTTCCAAAGGTCAGTTCACTCAGGTTTGCCTCAGTGACTCTAATAACGATTTTTTTTTTAAGTAAGCAGGAATTATGCGAGTGACTTTTCTTTATTGGTGATCTCAAAATTTGGGGTACAGAAGAAGTACAATGGATAGTACGAAAAAACTGAATAGAAGAGGCGCTTCCCTGGTGGTCCAGCGGTTAGGACTCTGGGCTGTCAGGGCAGGGGCTTGGGCTCACACTCTGGTCGGGAACTAAGATCCCATGTGCGCTGTGGTATGGCCAAGATTCTTATTTTAATTGAACAGAAGAAAATAGAAACAAAAGAAATGATCTTCTAGGAGACTTAGTCTCTAGTAGACTTATTTTCCACCACGCAGGAACTTGTGGAATCATTTGCTACTTGAATACTTGGGTCAATAACTCTTTGACTAAATTCCATTTATCTAGACAGAAGCTATACCATTATTCCTATGATTCTACAGGAATAATTAGCTATGTCTTTCAGACATGTCACAGCCGACTGCTTTAGGCTGCGCTCTCTGCATTCTTGTGCTTGATTTCCTACTACACTGCGGATCTAACCAGACATTTCTTTAGAACAACCGTAGGCCATTGTTAAACGGCTGGCCAAGATGAGCAGTTTAGTCTATGGATGTGGAGAATACCTGGTTATTTTAGTGCACCAATTTGTGATGTCAGAGTCATTTCAGCAACCATCATTTGTTTAACATCATAAGGCTACAAAATGAGATGGAAAGACTATGAGTTCTTAATCAGACAGACTTGGGTATGAATCCTAGTCTCATAATTAATTTATCTGTCTCTCTTTCCTTCTTTTTCTGTCCGCTGGCATGGTAGGCAGTCTCTAAGACAGCTTCCAGTGCTGGCTTCCTGGTATCACACCCAGTCCATTGCTTCTAATGACTAGAAAACCGCAGAAGCGATGTGATAGCTTCCCTGGTGGCTCAGAGGTTAAAGGCCCTGCCTGCAATGCAGGAGACCCAGGTTCAGTCCCTGGGTTGGGAAGATCCCCTGGAGAAGAGAATGGCAACCCACTCCAGTACTGTTGCCTGGAGAATCCCATGGATGGAGAAGCCTGGTGGGCTACAGTCCACGGGGTCGCAAAGAGTCGGACACGACTGAGCGACTTCACTTTCACTTAGCACTTGCAAGATTAGGTCCTCCCGTATTCATATTCTCTTTCTCTCTCTCCTCTCTCCCTCTGTTAGGACCAAGAGGCAGTGAAGATCTGAGGCCTGACAACAATCATGTGAGGTGGATGTTCAATTTCCGGAAGTGTGGAAGTACACCGTCTTCTAATTGATCCTTGAATGATTATAGCATCAGCCACCTCTTTCAGAGGGCCAAGCTAAGCCATTTAGGATCAAGCCTGCTTTTCTGACCCACAGAAAGTATGGGTCAGATAAACATGCATCCTTTTAAGCTTCTAAGCCTTTGGTGGGGGGGAGGGGCAGTTGTTACACAGTAATACAAATGGAAATAAGAATACCTCCATTCTAAGGCTGTTGTGAGGGTTAGGAATGGCTGTGCCTCGTTTGTTACGCAGCCTCTCCTCAGGAGGGGTAGCTCTGACTGCTAATTAGCGGCTCCCCTACATGGTGAGCTACCTTCTGCCTCACTTGCATATCTAGAATATGTAACACAACATGGATTAGAGGGAAAAGTAATTCTCTTCAACCTCAAAAGTAAATTGAAAAGAAGAGAGTTGAGCTGTGTAGGTGCTGGTGGAAAGGTCAACCTGCAGGTCTTTGAAAAGTATAGACTTAGCTGGGAGGTGGGAATCAGGAGTTAGTGTTTAATGGGGACAGAGTTTCCATTTGGGAAGGTGAAAAATTTGGGAGATGGGCAATAGTGAGTTGTACATCAGTGTGAGTGTGCTTCGTGCCACTAAACTGTACAGTTAAATATGGTTAAAATAGCATGTTTTATGTCACGTGACTTTTACCACAAGAAAATAAAAACATTAAATTAAAAAACGAAAGCTATAGACTTGATCGAGGCAATAAAAGAAGAAAATGAAATGAGCTAAGGGGATAATATGGAGAATAGAAATGTCCAGCATGGTCTAGAATTTAATGCCTTAAGAATAAGAGCCTCAAATTCCTTTCACTGACTTAACCACCCCTCAGGCACAGTCATTTTCAATCTTTAATGCAACACCTGAAAAAAAATTCATGATAAAAGAGTTAATCATGTTTTACTTGGGTAATAGAAAATTAAATCTGTAACAGTGAAACTGAAACTGAAATTGTAAAAATGGGAAGAGGGCTCCCTAGAGAGTCAATGTAGCACCAAGAAAAAGTCTTTGATTCATAGCTTAGTTGGTAAAGAATCTGCCTGCAATGCAGGAGACCCAGGGTTGATTCCTGGGTCAGGAAGATCCCTTGGAGAAGGAAATGGCAACTCACTCCATTACTCTTGCCTGGAGAATCACATGGACAGAGGAGCCTGGTGGGCTACAGTCCTGGGGTCTCAAGAGATGGACACACTTAGCAAATAAATCATCACCAGAATTAGAAGCTTTGGTTCTGGGATTTGCTATGTTTTTCTTCTGTCACAAAACATGTATTAAGTGCCTATTGTATGCTCAACCTTTTTCTGACTATAGTTGCTGGAATACTGCAAAACAGACATAATTACTGTCTTTGTGAGCTAGGGGAACATGAAAAAAACATATTTACTACAGTTATAATAAAAACCAGAAGAAAAAGAAGAGTTATCATTAGAAAATGCAGGAGGACTTACACTGAGTTGGAGGGTTTGGGGAAAGTTTTTCTTGAGGCTGTGACATTTAAAGGACGTGTATGAATTAGACATGGAACTGATTAATGAAAAGCTTGGGGGGGGGGCGTTGGGGAGGGTGTTATCAGAGAAAACAGCAAAGAGAGGCGCTAAAACAGAGCACGTTTGGCGTGTGTGAGCCACAGAGAGGTTCACAGGGCTAGAACATGCTGGCAAGAAGCAGCAGGGTGGCCGGAAGAGCAAACAGGCCCAACGTGGACAGAAACTCTGCGGGAACATTAGAAAGTAAGTTACTGTGGCATTGAATGGATTTTAAGTACAATAATGAAATTTATTTTTAATGAAAGATCACTCTGGAGGGCATATGGAAATAGGGTTAAAGGCAAGTAGGAAATAGTTTCAAAGGCAAGAGGACCTGGTGTTAAACCATCACACACACAGTACAGGTGGAAAGAAAAGGATAGGTTGGAGATATGTTTTACAGTTATAATCCAGAGGATTTAGTGATAGGTTAGATATGAGAGGTGACAGAAAAGAAAGGGGGAGTCAGGAATGCCACCAGTGTGGATTTGCTGAATGGCAAAAAACTGGAGCAGAAGAAACTGGAGAAGGGGTCAGAGCAAGACGAGAGTTTCAGTTCTGCACGTGAAGTCCGCGTTGTCTGCAACACGCTCAAGCAGAAACACCAGTGGGCTGTTATGTATGTGTGTCTAGATCTGTAAGCACGTCAAGCCATCTATCAGTCACGAAACTTCGGACAAGTCACCTGTAAACCCTGAGCCTCAGTCTCATTATTTGAAAAATGAAACCCAGTACCTGCCTGCCACAAGAGGATGGAGGGAAGACAGATGAAGCAGCATCTGTGAAGGGCCCCTCTAAACTATAATTCAGTGCAGATGTGCAACGTGCTTGGTTAGGGACACATAACTCCTTGCACTGGTAAGGTAAATGTGAAACAGGGCATAGAGTGAGTTTCTGTGTTTCCATATGTCCCTGTTGGCATAGATGGAGAAAGAGGAAGGGGGAAAAATAAAGAAAGAGGAAGAAAGGACGGAAGGGGAATGGGAGGAATGAAAGAAGGAAGGAAGGAAGGGAAGGAGGAAGACAAAACATACAAAGAGAAACAAAACAAAATTCCTGAGTCTTATGCCCATGTATTTGTTAAAGGATTAATGTTTAAAGGGTAAAACTAAACTGTGACAATGAATGTAAACACAAGTGTGTCACAGGTTTTATTTAGCCCACCAATGAGGGAACAAGTAAGGTAAAATCAACAACAGGCAGTCCATTGGGAACTCTAAAGAACACACACCCACACATACATACACACACCCGTTTCTTTAGTATATATGGGTGAGTGTGTCCAGGAAAGGACTGACTCAGCAGGCTTGGTTATTCGACCTTGCACATTCCAAGAAAGGACTGGTCCTCTGCTGACACCTGGGAGAAGACCTCTGAGTTCTTGGAATATCCTGCTTGCCAAGAGTCATTTATTTCATGTCTGAGGCTTTGGGTCACACTGTATCAGCCTGACCTCTGGGATGTAGTGACTGAGTAGCTAATGTCAGTCACTCACATAGTACATGCCTACACAACTGATCCCCAGTAAAAATCCTGGACTCCAAGGCTTGGATGAGCCTCCCAGGTTGGCAGCACTTGAAGCTTGTGCCTAGTGTGTTCTGGACTCTTCTACCCACCTTTTCCTTTTGCTGATTCTAATCTGTAGCCATTCACTTTAACAAACTATATCCACTAATATAAGGGTTTTTGTTTTGTTTTGTTTTGTTTTGTTTTGTTTTCTGAGCCCTATGAGTCCTTCAAGTGAATCATCAAGCCTGACAGTGGTTGGAGGGTGTCAGACACAACAGATGATTAGGACTGCTGAAATACACTATGGATTTCTTTTACAGGCAGATGGAAATGGCTTGCATCGTAATTTGCATTGCTATCAGTTTTCTTTAGTTTACAAAGTCGGAAAACAAGTCAAAGACATTGAAAGACACAGACTCTTATAGAATCAACTCTAGAGCATACACTAAAAAAAGCACAGCATTCAACTGAAAAAAATACTTCATAATATTTTTGCCCATTTCAAAGCCTTTTATAATTTTTGCCATATTCATTACACCACTTCCAAGACAGTAATCCTTAAGGAAGTTCCTGGTCCAGACAATGAAGTGTCTCTAGAGGCTTAAATGAAGAAAACAGAAAATAATTATTTTTTAAAGGTGATTCTTATTTTAACTGTATTTTTTCAAATCAATGTCATTTGATTCTCCAATTTATGAACCATAAACTTCCATAATTTGTTCATTGTCTTTTTTTTCTTTTCCCCTCAAAAAGGAATTCACAATTCTAGGTTGTTTGAAAGAGTAACACATCTCCAAAGAAGTAAACTAAGTCTATATGCTCCAAATTAAAAAGGCTTAGTGATTAAAGGGACTTAAGCATGTAAGTTTATTATCTAACAAATGTTGATTTGCAGGAAACAACTTTAAAGGCTTAATCTGGAGAAAGTCTTGACTAGAACAAAATCATTATCAAAGGAGCTACCACATGAGGACATGTTAATAAGACTGTTTGAATTTAAAAAAAGAAAACAAATTTTAAAAAACATGTGGTGTGTGTGTGTATATATGTGTGTATATATATATATAATGGACTATCACTCAGCCATAAGAAAGAATGAAATAATGCCATTTGCAGTAACATGGATGGACCTAGAGATGACCATACTGAGTGAAGTAGGTCAGACAGATAAAGACAAATATGATATCACTTATATGTGGATTCTAAAAAAAACTGGCACAAATGAACTCATTTATAAGACAGAAATAGAGTCACAGATGTAGAAAACAAACTCATAGTCACTGGGAGGAAAGTGGGGAAGGTGGAAGGAGAAAATGCTTTCCTCCTGATAGGACTGACATATACACTATACACACTATCATATATAAAATAAACAATAAGGACCTATTGTATGGCACAGGGAATCTTCTCAATACTCTGTAATGACCTATATGGGAAAAGAATCTTTAAAACATGGATATATGTATACGTATAACTGATACACTTTGCTATGCAGCAGAAACTAACATTGTGAACCAACTATACTCTAATTTTTATTTAAATTTTTAGTAATTTCAACTTGGTTTTTTATTAAAAAATAAAATAAAATGAAAAACATTTGCTGGAATGATGGCAAACATGCAATCTCAAGATCATGAAATATGAAGGCAACCCCTCAAGGCTGTTCCCAAGGGCTCCCAGTGCCAATTCATTCATTATCCACAACAACAAAAAGGTGATGATCTTCAAAACTATCAAAATTATGGCTCTTTTCTGCCTAGAGTCCCCTCAATCACTGTACATTATCTGTAGGATAAATACAGATTTCTTAACCAGATGTACAAATTTCTCTCAAATCTCATTTTATGCCATTTTTTACCAAGTATTCTTCACTCCAGTCATGAACGATTTCCAACTTGGAATCACCTCTGAACCTCTTAAAAAATGTACTGCCTGGGCCTTCCCCTGGACTGATTAAATCTGCATCAATATCTTTTTAAAGCTTTCCAGGTAATTACAATGGGTAGCAAAGACTGAGAACCCGATCTAATTGTTTTTGAAATCTCCATTTGGAGGCTCCTAGAAATTGTCTGTACTGACTGCTCTCTCTCTAAAAGAAATGGTGGGGTACAGCTTAACTTGGGTTAAGTTATTACTTCTGTAACATTTATTAGTTCCAAATTATTTTTAAAGGCTTTATCTAGAGGATTTAAAAATCACAGAACATAGATTAATCTCTTATTCAGGAAAAAATTCTTTTCCAATCACATCACATTCTTTCTCCATATTGTAACGAATTCAGTAGGGTAGAAATAACAACAGAGCTATGGCATCTCTTGTTTACTTTGGTTCCGGTCAGCAAGTACAGAGTTATCAGGTATTGTTTAAATTTAGGTTGAGCAAAATGACTATTATTCTCTTTCCAAAGTCTGGCTAGCCAATTAACTGGGAAACTGATACTAAGAAATGGCATTTAAAATACTGTTCACGTGGGAACCTCTAGTAGAGCACAAGGAGCTCAGTGTGGTGCTCTGTGATGACCTACATGGGTGGCTGTTAAAGTACTGCCCTCAATATGGCAGCAAATTTGGAAAACTCAGCAGTGACTGATTCAGAAAACTAAGATCATGGCATCCGGTCCCATCACTTCATGGCAAATATATGGGGAACAATGGAAATAGTGACAGGCTTAATTTTGGGGGGCTCCAAAATCACTGCACATGGTGACTGCAGCCATGAGATAAAAAGACGCTTGCTCCTTGGAAGAAAAGCTATGACCAACTAGACAGCATATTTAACAGCAAAGACATTACTTTGCCAAAAAAGGTCTGTTTAGTCAAAGAATCATGGCATCCGGTCCCATCACTTCATGGCAAATATATGGGGAACAATGGAAATAGTGACAGGCTTAATTTTGGGGGGCTCCAAAATCACTGCACATGGTGACTGCAGCCATGAGATAAAAAGACGCTTGCTCCTTGGAAGAAAAGCTATGACCAACTAGACAGCATATTTAACAGCAGAGACATTACTTTGCCAAAAAAGGTCTGTTTAGTCAAAGCTTTGGTTTTTCCAGTGGTCATATATGGATGTGAGAGTTGGACTACAAAGAAAGCTGAATGTCAAAGAATCGATGCTTTTGAACTGTGGTGTTGGAGAAGACTCTTGAGAGTCCCTTGGACTGCAAGGAGATCCAACCAGTCAATCTTAAAGGAAATCAGTCCTGAATATTCATTGGAAGGACTGATGCTGAAGCTGAAACTCCAATACTTTTGGCCACCTGATACAAAGAACTCATTGGAAAAGACTCTGATGTTGGGAGAGACTGCAGGTAGGAGGAGAAGGGGACAACAGTAGATGAGATGGTTGGATGGCTTCACCGACACGAGGGACATGAGTTTGAGTAAGCTCTGGGAGTTGGTGATGGACAGGAAAGCCTGGCGTGCTGCAAGGGTCTCAAAAAGTTGGACACGACTGAATCACTGAACTAAACTGAACTGATAACTCTTTGGCTTTCTCAAAACACACATTTATATCAAAAGAGGATTCTGCCTCCATTGACAGAGTATACTTTAGTTCCCACATACTACTGAAGCAAGAGTTCTCATCATAGTCTTAAGACTGGTAGATCTGTTTGAGTGACTGGAAGGACATGAAGAAAATACTCTAGCATTGATTTTTAAGATTTACTAAATGAATGGGAAGTAAATAGAAAATTTTGATGAGCCTGGACAGAAGAAAAAGTATAGAAATGAGGGTAGTATCCTTTTTAGAGTAGATAACCTCCAAATGAGGTAGAGATGCACCAGAGTTATTATAAGCTTTTTTAAAAGGCATTATACAATATGCAATATATGAGATTCAACAGAATAAGAGAGATACACTGAAGTTCTTTTGATTAAAAACTTAAGTTATTTTAAGGAGTAGCTTGAGACTATTTAAACTTCACCAATGAAGACATGTGAGAATGAAGAATCACAAAAGCCAAGCTCAGTTGTGCCATCTACTGCCTGGAGCAGAGACCATGGAAGGTTGGGACCTGAGTCTCCAGGATCTTTGCTGGAACACCAACACCCACTTAGACAAGGATGGAGAGAAGCCACTGAGATGCTGCCCAGGATGTGCAACAAGGCTTGCATCAACAGATAACAGATACTAGGATCAGTTCAACAACTGCGGATAATTAAACCAAGCCAGGGTTTCTAATGTATCTGTATCAAAGCTTTTTGAAGCTTCACCACTCAGCTACATTGTGGAAAGACAGTTGTACCTTTTTTCCGTTTTCTTACAGACCTGAAAGTAACACAATCTTTATTCACTGTTTAAGGGAA
This sequence comes from Madoqua kirkii, assembly GCA_006408675.1. Lineage (NCBI taxonomy): Eukaryota > Metazoa > Chordata > Mammalia > Artiodactyla > Bovidae > Madoqua > Madoqua kirkii. The sequence continues at coordinate 6,997 of SJYC01065982.1, read as the reverse complement.
GATGGATCTTCAGATATTGCAGTAGGGAACTGGGTACAAGCATTCCAGGTTTTCTGTGTGTTCCACTATTAGCAACGTAGTCTTACAGATTAAAAAAAGAAGAAGAAGAATAACTTTAAAATTTGTGTAGTTTTGCCTCCCTGAAAAACTGACTCCTATTTTATACTTTTCTTCACAACAAAAATTCATAGCATATTCTATTTGTAGTCAACAATAATGAGCTGGCCAAAAATTTCACTCAGATTTTTCCATAAGATGGTACAGAAAAACCTGAATGTATGTTTTGGTCAATCCATAGCTAGTGTTCCAATCTGGAATAAAGGGCAAGGAATTACATTTTTAATTTCCATCTCTAGATTCCTAATTCAGATAGTATTAATAAGAAGAAACACTGATCAACTTTAGCCTAATAACTTTGAAATTATCATTTGTGGCTGATCTCTTGTCAGTTGTTTGGACTTTAAAGGAAGAAGTAAAAATTTTGCCAAGACTGATGGGGAAGCTGTGGTTAAGAGCCTAGGCCTGTAGGCAGGAAAGCATGGCTTCTAATTTCTGGCTCTATTGCTCATGAATTTTTAACCGTATCAAGCCCAGCTTCCTTTTTCAAAAAACATCCATTATAGGACTGTTACGAGGATTAAATGAGATCACATAGGTAAAGAACATAGAACAGTGCTGGCACAAAACAAATCCTTAGTAAATAACTGTTGTCATTACTTGTCTTTGACAAATATAACCATAACCCTGTATCTTTCGTGATACTTCACGGTTTCAAAAAATTGTGTGTCTATTAGATCACTTGATTAATTTCATTTAATTTCATAAGGCTCTGGAAAAAGTAGGTTTAATCATCTTCCTCCATTCTTTTAACTCACCATTTTACAGACAAAGCAACTGAGACTTAAAGAAGTCAAGCGGTTTGCCAAAGAGAGCATAGCTGGCTTGGCGGCTGCAATAAAACCCTGGAACTCATATCTGGCTCTCCTGATGCCCCTGCAGCTGGTCTGAAGAGAGGAAGCCTGAGCCTGTAAGAAAGTATGAACAGTGCAGTCTCGCTCAGGCTGGTATTAGTGCAGAACATTATAAGCCTGTTTACTCTTCACAATCCCCAGGCAGAGGGTTTTAGTTACAAAGAATTTTCTAAATTTTTAAGGAACAAGATTGGTAATAATGGGATAATAATCTACATCCAAATGTATGAATCAGATGGATATATGTTTTGTGAACATTTAACAAATGCTTAGATTCTTCTCATGTAAAACCCCAAATGGCACCTGGACCTGATTATGCCACTTGCTCTGAAGACTCCTGACCATCTACAGGACCCTGAAACCACATCGCCTGTACACAGATGCCCTTCGCACAGGAGAGCTCTTGCTCCAGTGCCTCTCCTCTCACCACTGCCCAGAAGTTCACGCCTCACACCTCTGTCCACACTGCCCCTCTGCCTGAAGCGCCTTCCCCATCCCCTCCCTCCACCTTCTGCAATACAAGCTCAGATAGCACCACATCTGCTAGACTCACCTTCACCCATCTCCCTTTCAGGATGAATGTCTGCTTCATCAGCACTGCCATGGTAGTTTATTACGTTCCTCTTTATTGCACTTCTACTTTATCAATAATGTTTGTTTGTGTTTCTATATTCTCCAGTGGACTGAAATCTCCTTAAGGGCAAAAATCATACATCATTCAATTTTGTAGCTTCCAGTGCCTGGAACACAAATGTTTGAACTATAAAATATACTGGTGTTAAAAGCTACAGGTGACATGTTAAATTAGCTAATCTTCTATTTTACCCACTAATAAAAATAGATCTCTGCCCATCTCCACGGTTTTGGAAGATTCCACACAATTGGCAAGTGCTGATCAAAAGGTGAGAGACTGCCACACGCTGATTGAAAGTGAAAGTGTGAAAGTCGCTCAGTTGTGTCTGACTCTTTGCAACCCCATGGACTACACAGTCCATGGAATTCTCCAGGCCAGAATACTGCAGTGGGTAGCCTTTCCCTTCTCCAGGGGATCTTCCCACCCTAGGGATCGAACCCAGGTCTCCCTCATTGCAGGTGGATTCTTTACCAGCTGAGCCACAGGGGAAGCCCACACCCTGACTGGGAACTGAAATATGAAGGAATTGATACCATGAAGTACATTCCAAAAACACAAAATACCTCCATTCGGGTTTTCAGCAAATACTAATAAATATCTAAATAAATCAGGGTGTGTAATATGCTGTGTGTTGTATATTCATTGCATGACTTTGCGTAAACTGAAGGAATGAAACATTTTCTCTTTTTCCTAAATCTCAAACAATTGTTACTGTCTCTGCTAAGCAGATTTTAGGGCTATAGTATCAAATACTAGAGTCTTGTTTGTAGTGTGGTTCATGAAAGAATTCAGAAAGTATGGTATCCAGGGTAAAATATGCACCTTTCAGATAACAGTCTTTTAAGTGCCTTATCTCAGAGGAGCAGGAAATCTTAATCTTCTCCTAGTGGTCATAAATTAATAACTCTTTTCATCTTTTTAAATTTTGTTTAAATCTCTTAATTTTGGGTAGACTTTAAATCTAGTAGTCACCAACTCAAATTTCAAAGTACATATACACCTACCCTTGAAGCTGTTTTTTCCCCCTCCATTGTTTTCTTAATTTTTTTGAATTATCATTAATCTACAGGATCACAAACTCATTTGGCACTTACTCCCATATCCTCATGAGATTTAATTTTAAAAGTTTTGTAAACCAGTTCTTTCTCCAAGTTAATAATGCACCTAGATGTGTTTACTGAGTCAGTTATATTTTTGAAATAAATGTGCCATTTCAAGGATGTTTCTTTGGTAAATTTCTGGTAATCATCATGAAATGTAAGATGGTAGAAGAGGTGGGGGAAGGTTAGCAAATAGCTGGGGAGAAGAAACACTAGTTATCACATGTTTGCAAAGAATAATCCTCAAGTTCCAAAACCTTCACAGCTCTTTTTGTCCTTGTGCTCCGGAGTGAAAACAGTCTACGTGAAGCAGAAGCAAGCCCACTGGGCTCCTGAATAACTTGCATTCTTAGGCTGGAGAGCAGCCAGTTACCCTGGGACCAAATTCCTGTTTACTTTGTAGTGAATGTGGGAGACAAGCTGCCTGCCAGTAGCTGTTAAGGCAGTAAAAACACAGCCAGAGGCTGTCAGAGGGAGGAAATCACAGAGCGAGTTAATCTGTGAACTTCAAGGACAGAGATTAAACACTGTGCAATGAAGCCCAAACGGTGGCCTTGCCTGGAAGGAGGAAACTCTGGGTTGAGAAGCCCCTCCTAAGAGTCTGGTAAAATACTATATTTGCACGAGTGGTACATCATTGCTCCCCCATTGGCTCTTATTTACAATAAGTAGGTTTCAAAGCTTTCTTCCCAGAGGATTATTGATTCAGTATTTGGTAGAAACGCAACTTTGTTTCGTTCCGATTCTCCTATTCACCTTGACATTATCTGGTCCAGAAAGAACAACGATTGGGGTCAAATTCTGAGTATCGCTCCCACAATTTGGAAACAAGGATAGCTCATTATGCTACTGTGCTATGTGTATGATATTGTCCTGGTTATAAAGTGGCCACGTGCAGCATTCCAAGGACTCGAGACTGCCCAGGCCTCTTACATGCACTCAGAACTTGAGTGATTTTTGAACAAGGAGGAAAAAAAGAGGACTGCTAAAATCATTAGTTTGCCCATATTCACAAAGAGTGTGCTCTTATATCCACAGAGGAAGTTTACTTTTTAAATCTTAAGAATTACAAAGTGGCTCCTGGTTCACTGGGACCTCACTATCATATCCATAAATCCCATATTGTGAGTTTCACAATTGTTTGGACACAAAACGTATTTTTTAAAATATCATTGGCTAGAGGATGGGATGGTATGAAACTGATCTCTGATGCCATGGTTAGTCATATTATAGTGTGGTTGCAATGTAGCAGAAAACTGAATGCATCTACCACATGTCATATTTTGGAAGACCTTGGAGGTGTTTTTCCATGTTTTATCAGGAAACATGAAAAACAGCCTGCCAGGTTCCCAATCCAGAAGCTCTATCCATTGGCACTTTAAATCTAGTCAGATGGAATGTATACAGTGGTGCTAGGAGGTCTGTGTGTCTGGGAAAGATGAGCGAAGCAATATACCAACAGAGGAAACATATTCAACCAGTTGGATTAAAGCTCAAGGCCTTAAAAGGAAGCAATCTTTTAAAGGTCATGATGTCATCATCTTGCATTTAGATTTATCACTGAAAATACATGTATTTTTTCCTCCTTTGGTTCAGATTTTGTTTCCCTTCTTTGAAGCAACAGAGATGCTAATAAAGACATTACTCATGTCCGTTTGTCATTCAGATAACAACTAGGTCATTTTCCAGTTTTTCTCAAAAGCATTATTTTCTTTCTGGTATAATTTTCTCTCCAAAAAAAGGCCATGGTAATTTCTAAGTTTCCCTGCATCACAACTGGGGGAAAAAAAATCAGTTAAGTTTCCCAGTATGGAAGCCCAACAGGTTGAACAGTATTCAGAACTTTTCATTTCTTTCTTTCTCTTGTCCCTCTCTGTACTACCCCATATTCTCCTGGTAACAGTGGTTCTGAAGGGACATGGAAGAACGTGGTTGTTCTTGGCATCACTTTCAAAAGTTAGTCGTGTCCGCAGAGTCAGACACGACTGAGCGACTGAACTGAACTGTGAGCATCAGACATAAATTTATCTTGATCCTTTTGTTTTTGTGATACGCTTGAGATAATCAGTTCTATGTTCCATATAAGAGAAAAAAATCATTTATCTTTTATTGCTGGAGTTAATAGGAACAAAAGGGAAAGCTCCAGGTCCCTGGTTTACTATCCTGAGGAGTCAGACCTGGATCTTGCCTTGAAACAAGGGACTCTCAGAAGCTAAGGAATATTGTTCTGTAATTTTTGATGCAGCTGCCTTTCCTCTCCAAGGAAGAAGCTGTGTCTTTGCGTTTTCAGCACTCAAACAGTACCTGGAATCTACTAGGCTCACAATAACTGTGTTTTAGGAAATGATGGATGGATGGTTATCTGTCTTAAGAAGCTAGAGGGAATGTGAGTGAGACAGTATCACTATGTCGTAATTTTGACAAGAATACAATGCATTCCTCTATTAAATCCCCCACTCTTGAATTTCCCACAAAGCTATTAATTGATAAATATTGATTCCATTTCAGAAATCACCCTCCCTATTTCACTTTTAAAATATGCTTCTTATTTTACATACATTCTTTTGCTCTAATTAAAAGCTGAAGTAGAAACACTAGACATGAGGTAAAAAAAAAATCATAAAGCTGAAGAATGTGAATCCATTAGAAACTACTTAACTGGAGTTTTTCAGTTACACAGGTCAGAGGCTTTTGTGTCTTTTGATTTTTGTTATTATCTTGATAGTTTTAGTTTCTATTACTGTATGTGTTCGTGATTTAAGCTGGGCTTTTACCTGTGTCATTTAATTAAGAAATATTATTAAGAAGATCTATTCATTCCCAAATCTTCAGCAGAATGGATTAAGATTTCTATAAGTAATAATTAAAAGCAATAGAAATGTGAAGAACCATTGTAAGCAATTGCTAACAATTCCTCCCAAAACTGGAACAGATTTAATACCTAAGTAGATCTTTTGTCTATTTAGCCTGGCGCTGAAATAAATGCCCAATATTGCCCAGGCAGCTGCCTAGGATTTAGACTGTGATCGGTCTGTATTCCATCTGAAAACAAGCAAAATGAAGAGTCCTGAACTTAGTGCTCTTGAAAATTTTTTGGCTCAAGTAGAGGTTGTCGTCAATTTTTCACTGATACTGTACAGCCAGTTCTCATAAAATGCACTGGCCTGGATGCCAAGGAAGGGGAAACTAGAATAACAATGAAAGTCTGAGGAACAAAGAGGTTTGTATCTTGTCCCCAGTGTGGACAGAAGGAGGCTTTCAAGACTTAGAGGTAGAAGTGAGATATTAAACTCCTAGGCATTTAAAATATTTCTACTACAGTGTGGCAATGGGAAAAGTGACATGTGTTGACCTGTCACAGAAGGATCCATTTATCCAAGGTGCACTTAAAGGGCTGATACAGCTCCAACACTGATTCACCTAAATCCAGAAATCTGATGAGTTTGTAAGATTGCTGAAGGTGCATTTCTCTATTTATGACTGTGCTGGGTCTGCACTGCTGCATGTAGGCTTTCTCCAGTTGGGGCAAGAAGGGGCCACTCTTGCTGCAGTGCCTGGATCTCTCCTTGCAGTGGCTTCTCTTGTTACCGAGCATGGGCTCCAGAGCACAGGCTCAGTAGCTGTGGTGCTCCATGGCATGTGGTGTCTTCCTGGACCAGGGACTGAACCTGTGTCCTCTGCATTGGCAGGAGGATTCTTAACCAGTGGACCACCAGGGAAGCCCTGAAAGTGCATTGCTCACAAACCTTGTCAACAGCAAGGAGAAAGCATCATTATACATGTTGCAGAATTACCTTCTTCATAGCAACAATCTGATTTAGGAAATTTCTACAATATTGCATTTCAAGATTATTCATTGTATGGAATTTATCTTGGAGGTCTTATACTTATTAACTAAGTCAGATTTGTTCTTTTAGTAGCTCAGTAAAGTACTGCTCTTACTAAAATAGTGTCATACCATGACTCCAAACTTATTAACTGCTTCCTTTATAAATACTAATCAAAATATCCATAGAAAGTATAGGTTGCTGCTGCTAAGTCACTTCAGTCGTGTCCGACTCTGTGCGACCCCACAGACATCAGCCCACCAGGCTCCCCTGTCCCTGGGATTCTCCAGGCAAGAACACTGGTGTGGGTTGCCATTTCCTTCAATGCATGAAAGTGAAAAGTGAAAGTGAAGTCGCTCAGTCATATAGGTTAGTAGACTCTAAAAGACATTCACTCCTTTTCACATGTCCTGTCCCTCTAGGATTTCTTTTTTCCAGCAAGATCATTGATAATCATGCAACATC